>JAKCPI010011227.1:0-116715 GCA_023213315.1 Euborellia annulipes
CTTTACAGAAGTTGTGTGCTATGTGACCAGTCACATCATATTTTTATAATATTTATATGCATGTGGAGGGGGAGGGAGGGGGTGTAAGTGTTACTAGAATATGAAATACTGTATTTACTCACCCGGATAGTGAAGATCATAATAATTTTTGTATGTTTATAAATTTTACATTTTTAATTCTAACTAGCCACGACGCCCGCCTTCGGCGCCTTTACAGAAGTTGTGTGCTATGTGACCAGTCACATCATATTTTTATAATATTTATATGCATGTGGAGGGGAGGAGGGGGTGTAAGTGTTACTAGAATATGAAATACTGTATTTACTCACCCGGATAGTGAAGATCACTCTAAGTTCCTTACAGTACTTGAATTCATCTCCAAATCCCAATTGCGCTCGAGAAATACAAATCTGCAAAAGAAAAAATCTTTTAGAATCTCTCTCGATTACCTTTTTTTTTTTTAACCACTCACACTTTTTTCCTTTCACACTAACATTTACACAAATATATACACAGTATTTTCTCATATAAGACTTTAAACGATAACCGTTATTATGAAAATATATATATTCGGTCCAGGCATTCTTATTTAAGCCATTTGAATACCAAATGGCTTGAATAAAATCATCGGACTGCCTGGGATCCAAACCCTCGACCCTTGGTATACAATGCAGGCGCGCTACCAACTACGCAAAGCCCGTGGGCCTCTCGATTATCAAAATATAACAACATTTCTATTTAAATCAAATGAAAAAGATATTTAAGTTGATATTTAAAGTAAAAAATGGGTAAAAAAAATAAATGTCTTAAATAATTAATATGAGGTAAGATAGCCATTGGCCTAGCACCTTTGGACCTCCGAGAGAAAGAGAGAGAGAGAGGAGGAAGAGAGCCACCCGAACGGAATCCTGTTGGGATAGATAATTAGCAATGGTCCAAATCAATTAGAAAGAATATAAATAATTCCAAAAAGGGAAATTTAAAGAAAAAAATCTGGTGTGGCTGGTCGCACAGCAAACAACTTTCTATTACCTTCGGTAATCAAAAGTTATGTTATGTGCTTGTCACACCAGATTTTTTTATGACGACATATAGGTTACTTGTTTCAGGCAGTAGTCAATTAATTTTGCCCTTTTTGGCTACTGAGACCATTAGAGGTTTGAATGTAATAATTTATTGTCAAATACCGAAGGCTACAGGGGAACGTTCCACACGCTGATACCTCGGGGTCACCAACCAGGGGTTTCGCCGCACTTGACGAGAGAAAGATTTTTTTTTAGTCTTTCGGCATGTTAGGCTATATTGATTAACGATAGGCATTATTTAATTTATGTGATATGGAGGACAGCAGCCAGATAGGTAGCCTCTATTCAATAAAACAGACTCCTTTCAACAAAACGTTTCGGCCAAATTTATTGCGCCATCCTCAGTTGTTAAAGAGTCTTATGAGAAAATAGAGTTGTCATATGTGTTTTTTGTCATAAGCAAACATTTAATAAATTGCCTATGTATTACAACAATGTAAATATAACAAAAGCCTGTACGATGTTACACTGAAGAGAAAACTCGAAATGTCTTTTGGACATTTGGACAAATCGTGAATTCTAATACATGTATATCGGTGGAAACTAAATATATCTTGACACAAAAAATCTGGTGTGACAAGCACAGAACACAACTTTTGATTACTGAAAATAAGAGAAAATCGTGTGCCACTCACACCATGTATTTTATTTACCATGGCAACAATTTCTCCTATCTTTCCTATGAAGTACAAGAGTAAAGTGTGCTTCAAAAAATTTTGAGGGCAAAATGAGAATAGACATTTTAAAGAACATCTAAAAAAATAATTGATTTTAGAATTTTAATCAAAGAGAGTGAATTTTGAGAAAATCGAAAAAACTGCAAAAGTACATCAGTAAGTAGCCTACTAGTACTCTTTGGCCGATTTTGTTCAAAAGTTTATTTTCACGACTCGGGGAGGGGGGGGGGCTAACTTAAATATAAAATTTCAACATCCTAGCTCTTTTCGTTCTTGAGAACAGATAAAAAAGAAAAATTCTATACGCCTGCTATGGCTGCAACCCTCCACACAAGAATGAGATTCTATTTAACTACAGTAATAACAACTATTTAGAACGTTTTTTCTAATTCATTTTTTCCCTTAAATGAATCACCTATTTTATGCCTGGAGGATGCTTGCATCTAGGTATCCAGACCACAAGAGCTTAAAATGATACCTCATTAACAATTTCTCCTAATGACTTAACTTTTAACCTATTATAATTATTAAAAAAGAAAAAAGTTCATAATTTGATGTTTGCTTTTTTTTTATTCAAGGATAAATAATTGAGGTGCAGTTTATAATAAAGATTCTTTTATTAATAAGAGAGTAATTTTTAAATCGTATTTTTTTTTAACTTTAGAAAAAGAGATAAACTTATTAAGTTAGCTCGTCATTATTTGAAAATCCGATATGCCATAAAAAAGAAATATATAACTCGAATAAGCTTGCTTTTATAAAATATCTATAATAATTGCAAACGAGACAGTGGATTATTCGATTTACAAACTTAAAATTGATGAAGAATTTGGAAAAACGGCCTAAACCTTAGTCTTTAAATGATTCACTTCTCTTAATTAATATTTCATTTATTGATTTAGAACACGATTTTGCAGAGAAGTGTGGAGTAAATACCTATCGTTAGACGGTCAACCAAAAGGATTGAAATAAATAATTTTTTTCGAAGACAGAACTCTCTCTTCTTTGGGACTCAAATTGTATAGATGACAAGTGTTTGGTATAATTGTTATTTAATCAGCCCTTTGGATTTAGACCAGTTTTGAAGATGTTATACCCAGATGAAAAACAAATAATAAATAATTTTGGAAATCTGAATTAAAAAATCTGGTGTGACTGGCGCACAGCAATTGGCTTTACCTTCGGTAATCGAAAGTTGTGCACTGTGCTTGTCACACCAGATTTTTTGTGTCGACATGTATTTAGTTTCCTACAGTAGGGTACAATTGAATTCAAGATGTAAAATTTATAAGTATGGGAAAATATTATATTTTGATACCATGGCAACCATTTCTCCTATCTTTTCTATGGAGTACAAGAGTAAAGTGGTCTTCAGAAGATTTCAATCACAAAATGAGAATATACATTTTATAGAGAATCTAAAAAATAATTGATTTTTTGAATTTTAAAAATAATTGTTGGAGCAAATTTTGAGAAAATCGAAAAAAACTGAAAAAGGAATCAGTAAAGTACTAGTACTTTTTGGTCGATTTTGTTCAAAAGCTTCGTGTCACGTCCCATGCAAAGCTGCCTAACTTAAATATAAAATTTCAACCTCCTAGCTCTTTTCGTTCTTGAGATATTTTGTTCACAGACACACACACAGACACACAGACAGACACACAGACAGACAGACAGACCGATGTCGCGAAAACCACTTTTGGATTCAGGGGACCTCAAAACGTGAAGATCCATCAAAATCTCGACATCGAATTTTTGACATGAGTCCAATACTTTCTCTCTATATATATATTACATATATACATAGAAGAGAAAGTAAAATGTAGGTTATAAACAACCAGGTCCAGAAGAAGCGATACTTTCCTGGAATTTTCCATCAGGACTTATTTAGTCAAAAATTCAATTACACACTAGTGTAATAAATATATGTGACTGTTCTAGTGAACGATGTCGACAACGACAGTTAAAAAAATGCAATCCCTTCGTTTTGATATGTCTAAATTGTCAGTATTTGTATTATACAAAGACAGTAATAGCGAAGAGACAAAAAACCTGGCAACAAGCACCCTGCGTCTATTTACCCCAAAACCTACAATCTTTAGACTTTCAAGTTTTTTAACTATATTCTTCCTGACTGCATATGACCACTGGTCATTTAGGTCTTCGGACCTTATGCACCCATTCAAAAACAAAAAAAAAAAAAAAAAAAAATGGAGAAGAGCAACAGTCACCACAAACGCAAACGATTAAGCGATGCCAAGCCCGGCGAAAGCTCGGGATTGGTGATCCCGAGCAATCAGCGTGTAGATAATTTAAATAAATTAATAAACCCTAAATGGTCTCTGTAGCCGAAAAGAGTTTATTTAATAAAAAGATACAAAAAATTCTCCATCTAGTCCAAAATTATAAAATTTTAAATACCGAAGTAGTTGAGGAAAATCCTTTAAATTTTAAATTGAATCTGATGTTAAAATTAAATATACAAATTAAACACTAGATTGTTTGTTTCAAAGGTTTTATTAATTAAAAATTAACACTTGATGTGTATTTCGACAATTCCTTGTCATCATCAGAAGTGATTACATTCTAATAAAAAAAAAAATACGTATCAAGTGTTAATTTTTAATTAATAAAAACTTTGAAACAAATAACCTAGTGTTTAATTTGTATATTTAATTTTAATTTACAAAATGTTTCAACGAGAACCAACGGTCGAAAGTTTAAATCTTATGAATCTGATGTTTCTAACAAAGATTGAATCTTCCAAACTTAGGTGAAATTATTACGATTAGGGGTAGAAAGGAATTCTCATGTTAACTATTAAATTGTTTGAAAACAACCAGATAAAAAATTTCTGCGAAATATTAAGTTTATTATAATTATTAGTGAGTTGAACAACAACCACAGTATAACACGGAAATTGTTTATTATCCTATATGAAACTAGGTAAGCTAGCTCTATAAACACAATTTTATTTATTATTTTTTATGATGATATAGCTAGCTCACCTATTTTCATATAATTAGAATTAAGAGCGATTAATAAAACATCCGTGTTATACTAGTAATCATCGCACTGACATTGAATTATTTACGAGTATTAGAGAAAATATTCTCCTGAATGAAAAATTGTATTTAATGAAAACGTGATGTACAAAATAGAGCCCCCCTACTTAATTTAACGCAAACCACCGCCGTATTGTTTTTCGAGGATAACATGGGTGGTCTTTTTCTTTTCGCAAAAGGTGGTATATACCTATATATAAATCTAAGAAATTAATTTCAACTCACCTAGGAATGCTATTAAGGTTGATGAGAGTTATATATCGTTTTGATGATGTCTGAAGGCCAAAAGCAGCTCAGCCAGTTGGAAATTCTATAAAGAAGAAAAAAAAATTAAGTTAGTCATGTGAATTGAGAGGTTTGGTTGCATGTAGTGCAATTAATTTGTAGATAAGATACAAAAACTTGAGTACAAGTCAAATCGTGCAGAGAGACAGAGAGAGAGATAGGAAAACAAATTTACAAAGATTTTTTTAATTAGAGGTTAATTTATAAATTGCATAATAAAACAAAAATATAAACAGAATATAGAAATAAAAATGTTAAAAATTTCAACCTCCCTATCATTCAATAAAAAATATAAGAAAAATAGGGAGAAAAAAGTTGAATCTGGGTAGAAAGAAAACAGACAAACAATGAAGCTTAATTGGCCAGGGTCAAGGACGCCTGATGGCGTCTCGACGCCTGTCTGCACTTTGAAATCTGATTGGTCATCATCATCATGATCATCAACAACCTTCATGCCTAACTGTCGAAAGAACTCACTCTCTTCGATCGGACAATTATCTTGTTTAAACAATAGAAACCTGCTATAAAAATATTCTATACTAGAGCAGTACGTCTCTGCGGTGAGCTTAGCCGACTAGACAGAAAGTATTGGATTCATGTAAAAAATTCTATGTAGAGATTTTGATGAAAATACAAGTTTTGGGGTCCTTGAGTCCCTGCAAAATGGCCTGTCTATCTGAACAAAATATGTCAAGAATGAAAATAGCTAGAAAGTTGAAATTTTATATTCAAATTAGGCACCCCCCTGGGACGTAACACGAAGCTTTTGAAAAAAATCGGCCAAAAAGTACTAGTACTTTACTGACGCACTTTTTCAGTTTTTTTCAATTTACTCAAAATTCGTTCCAATGATTTTGATTAAAATTCAAAAATCAATTATTTTGTACATGCTTTTTAAAATGTATATTCTCATTTTTTTCCTTGAAATTTTTTGGAGCATGTAGTCGCAACAAGTCTGTGAACAAATTATCTCAAGAACGAAAAGAGTGAGAAGTTTTTAAGTTAGGTGCCCCCCTAGGACCTGACTCGAAGCTTTTGAACAAAATCGGCCAAAAAGTATTTTATTGATGTACTTTTTCAGTTTTTTCGATTTTCTCAAAATTCACTCCAACGATTTTAAAATCCATAAATAATTTTTTTTTTTTTAGATGGCCTTTAAAATTTATATTCTCATTTTTTCCCCTGAAATTTTTTGGAGCATACTTTATTCTTGTATTTCATTAGAAAAATAGCCATGGCATCAGAATACAAATATTTTCCCATATTTATAAATTTTACATCTTCAAGTCTAATATATCGGCGGAAACTAAATATATGTCGGCACAAAATATTTGGTGTGACAGGCACAGAACACAACTTTCAATTAGGTACGAGAAAATTTTGTATTGTGCGGCCAGTCACACCAGATTTTATCTTTTTTTTTTAACTTTCAATATCAAAGTTAATAAAATCTTGATCGATTATAATACATTATGCGATTTCTGGATATTGAAAACACAGTTTTAAATGGATCACTTTCATATCACTAAATATTTCGACCAGAGTAACGCCTGGTCATCATGGTTTATTTATTAGTATATAATTATTTTAAAATTTTTTGCTCCATATTTTTTACCATTCTTTGATTTAAGTGACAAATAATTTTTTTTTTTTTCAAAATCAATCATCATTGTTCAAAGACAAGGTCAACCTATAATTCATCCTTTAAAAAAACCGCACTATATACAATTAAGCTTATAATGCTTTAAAATAAAAAAAAAAGAAAAGATTTTTGAGATGAGTCAAGGCCGGTTAGGAGCGACTCTCAACCATCTATTGAATTGGGATCTCTGCAAATTAGGCCAGAGTCAGAACCTGACTGACTAGAAGAAAATAATTCAAGATAATTTTTTGTCTAAGTGAACATCTTTTTCTTCTGTCTTCCCCTTATCCCTATGTGGACTTTTTATTTTAATAAAACCAAAAGAAAAAGTAACCTTGGCGTTTGATAGTGGGGGAAAAAAAGAGGCTGGCATAAAGAAATCCCAGCTCATCTCAGGTAACTCGTGGTCGCCATTCACGTAACTCTTAAGAACTGAGTCCCTGACTGGACAATAGTGATTAAGAGGGTAGGTCGTTTTGCCACATTTTTTCGGAGCGAAATGTATACCCGGCAAAAGTGGCCCACCCAGATGAATATTACAGATATAAATTTTTTTTCAAATCAGACAATATCTTCTTTGAGAATTTTTACCTCAAAGTTTTGAAATTTAGACCCAAATTCCCAAAATTGTCAATAAGTTTTAATTAAAAACGATATTTTTGGGTAACGAGATCTCACTTGCAATGAAAACTGACATTCTAGTCTCACCCTGCAAGTTATAATGCCCTGGAAGGGGCAGAGATGCCTCATCTGGGGCCGAAAACGGGGCAAATTCAGTAGCTAAATTTAAGCGATTTATGTATTACTTGGGTGGGCCGTTTTGCCACATTTTGGTTTTGAAACTTATTTTTTTGGGTAGAAATTTCAAAACTTTGAGGAAAAAATTCTCACAAAGGATTTTGTCAGATTTGAAAAAACAAATTTATATCTGTAATGTCCATGTAGTTGGGCCACTTTTGCCGGGTATTATATTTCGCTCCGAAAAAAAGTGGAAAAACGACCAACCCTAGTGATTAAATCAAAGGTAACACGAGACTAATAGCTGAATTTAATTCAAACTGGTGAAGAGCTCATGTGATTTGAAATTATACTAAATCGCTCTTTTATTCCAAATGGTATGGGAAAAAACAGTCTGACCATTCGGAAACGGATGAAACCATTCCTCTCATTACTAACTATATATAAATTCATAAAAACCTATTTAACTTATAGAAATTTCGTTTACCCATACGGGTAAAAATTTGAAAATTTTTTTGGGTCTAGATATATTTAGTTTCCCATAGCACCTTAGTTAACACTTGCATTTCATTAGTAAAAAGTCAATTAATTCAAAATTTCCATAGGCTCTGTGTATTTTAAATGTTGACTGCTTGAAATAAACTATTGTTATTTTTCATAATTTTAATCTCATTTTTGGAGATTTTATACACAATAGAGAATCCTAAATAAATACAAAATTTCATAAGAATTGGAAAAAAAATTTTTTGATGTGTAAAAAGTTCCAAAGGGGACCCCCTTTTGAATCGAAATTAACATGTCCCTATAGGGATTTAACATTTGCTCTATGGAAGGAAGAGCCGAAAAATGATTTTGAAAAATCTAAAAAAGTACATCAGTAAAGTGTACTTGAAACAATTTTCACGAAAAATTTTACTGATTTAGATTTGGATTTGGATACCATTTGGATACCAAATGGCTTAAATAAGAATGCCTGGACCCCTAATCAGTGGCGGATTAATGCAATTTTGTCGGGGGGGGGCGGTTTTTTTTTTTTTATTTTTTTTTATTTAAGGACTTTGTGGGCATCTATGACCATTTAGACCCCTTTCCTATTTATTTAAATTGATTGGTAACAAATTCAATTGAAATTAAAGCCCGGAAATCATAAATTCTTTAGATTACTAGTTTTTATAACATTGTGAATTTCTTCTCGGGGGGGGGGGCGATCGCCCCCCTCGCCCCCCCCCCCCCTTTAATCCGCCCCTGCCCCTAATATGTATATATTATCAATAACGGATATCGTTTAAAGTCTTAAATGGCCTGAGTTGCCGAAAAGACTGTGTGAATGTGTGTGTGAGTGTGAGTGTGAATGAGAAAAAAGTGTGAATGTTTTTTTATAAAAAAAAAACTAAATATATGTCGGCACAAAAATTCTGGTGTGACAAGCACAAAACGCAACTTTCAATTACCGAAGGTAAGAGAAAGCTGTGTGCTGTGCGAGCACACACCAGATTTTTTTGTATAAACTATTCGGTTTTTTTTTTTTTTTTTTTTTTTTTTTTTTTAACATTCACACTTTTTTCTCATTCACCCTCACATTCACACACACATTCACACAGTCTTTTCGGCAACTGAGGCCATTTAAGACTTTTTACGATAATCAGTATGTTTTTTAATATATCAATTGGGGGGTCCAGGCATTTTTATTTAAGTCATTTGGTATCCAAATGCCTTAAATAAAATTATCGGACTGCCTGGGATCCGAACCCGAGACGTTCGGTATAGAAGGTAGGCACGCTACCAACTACTCCAAGCCCCTTGGGCAACTATTCGGTTTATGTATAAATTAAAAATATCAAATTAATTTATTCTTATTTCATTTTTTATAAAGATTTAAATGTGAATATATGCAAACTTTGAAGAAGCGGCTGTTTCCCTATGCTAATTTATGTATGTGTGATAACCACCACACCTTAATTTTTATAGGCTACTTATGTGAAATAGAGAAAAAGACATTTTATCGCAAACGGAAGAGATGATCAACTTGTGATACTTGTAAAGGCCATTAATAACAACCGGCTACTCGCTTGCTATTCTAAGATTATCCTTAAAGATGCATGAATTAAACGAGAACGTTGTTCTTTTCTTGCTCTTGTCTTGCTAAACATAAATTGATTATCAAGGAAATAAATAGCCACTCACTCAACTACTTCTTCATAATTAGTTTTCATAGTAATAGTTCATAATTAAAAGAAATTAATAAAAGAAAATGGAAATTTTAGAGAAGATTCTTTTGTAAAGCGAAGAATAAAAAAAAATTGCTTTTATATTTGTTCGTAAATGGAACGACGCTAGCTTGGTTGATTCAAAGATTGGAAGATGTAATTATAAACGGATATCCGATAAAGTCCTTTTCTTAGATAATTGGAAAAATCCTTCCTCAGGATGTAAATTAACCTTTGAAATAATCGAAAGACAAAAAAAATCTGGTGTGATGGTCGCAGAGCACACAACTCTATCTTACCTTTGGTAATTTAAAGTTGTGTTCTGTGCTTGTCACATCAGATTTTTTGGGTCGAGATATATTTAGTTTCCGCCGATATATTAGAATTCAAGAGGTAAAATTTATAAACATGGAAAAATATTTATATTTTGTTGCTATTTCTTTTATGTAGAAGGATGAGTAAAAAGGCCAAGCAGCCACTATTATTTCTCCATTGGTATCAAACCCACAGCGACGTTTCGGTCGACTATGCGACCATCTTCATGGCTAGGGTTTAGTCAATAGTAACCCTCTTGAGTTCTTTCTCATATTCAATCTAACTGGCGCTGAATGTAATTGTGATAGATCGTTTTGAATAAATTATAAATAAATGTCTATCAAAGAACTCAAGAGGGTTACTATTGACTAAACCCTAGCCATGAAGATGGTCGCATAGTCGACCGAAACGTCGCTGTGGGTTTGATACCAATGGAGAAATAATAGTGGCTGCTTGGCCTTTTTACTCATCCTTCTACATATTGATTCAGCTATTCACCTCGCTTACATATTTCTTTTATCTTTCCTATGAAATGCAAGAGTAAAGTGGTCTTCAGACAGATTTCAATCACAAAATGAGAATATACATTTTAAAGAGAATCTAAAAAATAATTGATTTTTTAATTTTAATCAAAATCGTTAACACGAATTTTGAGAAAATCGAAAAAAACTGAAAAAGTACATCAGTAAAGTACTAGTACTCTTTGGCCGATTTTGTTCAAAAGCTTCGTGTCACGTGCCAGAGGGGTGTTAGCTTAAATATAAAATTTCAATCTCCTAGCTCTTTCCGTTCTTGAGATATTTTGTTCACAGACACACAGACAGACCATGTCGCGAAAACCACATTTTTTGGATTCAGGGGACCTCAAAACCCGTATATCCATCAAAATCTCGACATCGAATTTTTTACATGAAATCAATACTTTCTCTATATATTAACATATATAGAGGTAAGAGAAAGTAAAAAAAAAATTAAACTAAAAAAATTGATTAATTTTGAGTAAAGAATATTTTTCAAACGAAATAATTTACGAGTGTTAAATTCCATTATCTCTTTCTAAATGCTTTAAAAATTCTTCTCTAATAAACTTCATGAGAAAAATAATTTCTTTTATCAAGTTACATGATTTAAAGCAATATCATTTAACCTGGCATTTTTCAAATACACGAAGAAGTAATAACAAATAACTTTCAAAAAAAAAATTAAATTCTTTCTAAATTGGAAATAAAAAGAAAAACGATTGGGATTTTTATCGTTAAAGTCATATTTTAATAAATTAATTAATCAATTCATTTAACTAAATTTTTTAGACACTCTAAAATTAACTAAATTATAATAATTCTATAATTAAGAAAATAGTGTACGCGCCTACAATCTATCAGATAGGCAACCAATTATATTGCCGAATTAGATGAAACTATTTACAGTATTTTAAAATCTGGTGTGACAGCACACAGCTTTCTCTTACCTTCGATTATAATAAGTACTTTTTGACCGAGTTTGTTCAAAAGCTTCGGTTTACGTCTTAGGGTGTTACCTAACTTGAATATAAAATTTCAACCTCCTAGCTCTTTTCGTTTTTAAAATATTTTGTTCACAGACACACACACAGACATATATTGGTACGAGAAAGTAAAAAATACTTATGCAGTAACAGTCTATTATATCAACAAGAGTAAAAAAAAAAACAATATCAAATTAAAAAATATGGTATGACTGGCGTACAGCAAACAACTTTCTCTTACTTTCGGTAATCGAAAGTTGTGTTCTGTGCTTGTCACACCAGATTTTTCGTGTCGACATATGTTTAGTTTCCGCCGATATATTACAATTCAAGATGTAATAAAATTTATATACATGGGGAAAATATTTATATTTTGTTACCATGGCAACCATATCTCCTATCTTTCCTATGATACAAGAGTAAACTGTGATTCAAACAATTTACATTTGAAAGAACTACTAAAAAATAATATATTTTTGAATTTTAAACAAAATCGTTAGAGCAAATTTTGAGAAAATCGAAAAAACTGAAAAAGTACATTAGTAAAGTACTAACACTTTTTGGCCGATTTTGATTAAAAGCTTATTTTCACGCTCCCGGGGGTGTTTAACTTAAATATAAAATTTCAGCCTCATAGCTAAATTTCTTCATGCTTAAAATTGAACACAGACAGACCATGTTGCGAAAACCACTTTTTTGGATTCAGAGGACCTGAATATCCATCAAAATCTCGACATCTAATTTTTGACATGAATCCAATACTTTCTCTATTTAAAACATATATAGAGGTAAGAGAAAGTAAAAAAAATTTATCGATTTACCCGTATAAAATAAGATTAATTTGATTTTTGGCATTTTAAAGAAATTCAATTTAATTACATACATTTAATAGCAAGAACAAATCTGTGTTAATCCTTCTGGTTGATGTAATCAAAGGATTAAACCAGTAGTAGTCGATTGGATACAAATTAATCTAACAACAAACACCACAAGATGATGATGGTCATCATCATCACGGTGGAGATTGCGATCGGCATGGACAGCCGCAGACAATGGACCCCCCTTGGAGGTGGCAGCCCCGTTAAGCCTCTCCAGAACCAGTCCAATTAAATCAATTCCAAAGACTTGAGAGGAAGTGAGAGGAGGGGGGGATCTTTATAACTTCTTTCAAGCGAATATTGATGAATTGATACACTGCCCTATATCAACTTCATTATAAAACGTGGAATCGGGTTAACAGATACAAAATAAAAAAAAAAAAAACTTGACTTAGATTGAAAAATCCATATAAGGTATTTATTGTAAAGAGCAAATGACGTTTGGCGTTTTTATTTATTTATCGTTGTGATTTTTTTGTAGCTAATGTAAAAAGTAGAATATTCCTTATTTAAACAAAAACAGGAATTTTTTAAAATTTATTATAACCACATTGATAAATAGATATTTTCTTTATAGAGATAGCTCTATTATAAAAATCAAGAAAAAGTTAGCTTTTGATAGATGGCTTTCCAGGAGCGGATTAAAGGGAGGGGGCGATCGCCCCCCCCTCCCGAGAAGAAATTCAAAAAGTTATAAAAACTAGTAATCTAAAAAAATTATGATTTCCGCTCTTATAATTTCAATTGAATATGTTACCAATCAATTTAAATAAATAGGAAAGGGGTCTAAATGCCGACAAAGTCCTTAAATAAAAAAAAAAAACCGCCCCCCCCCCGACAAAATTGCAATAATCCGCCACTGTGTCTTTCCGAATATGATTCATTTTATTTATTTATTTATTTATTTTATTTTCTCTTACAACTCTATTTATAGTTTATTTCAAATTTATTTTTTTCTTTCAACATCGAAAGCTGTAACGGGTTTATTTAGAGCAGGAGTGGCCGATAGGGTGGGTCGTTTTGCCACTTTTTTTCGGAGCGAAATGTTATACCCTGCAAAAGTGGCCCACCCACATGGACATGACAGATATAAATTTGTTTTTTCAAATCGGGCAATATCTTCTGTGAGAATTTTTACCTCAAAGTTTCGAAATTTCGACTGAAAACCCCAAAATTGTCATTAAGTTTAGTTGGGTTATAAAGAGACCTTATTTTTGGATAACGAGATGTCACTTGACATTCAAACCTCAAAACGCCAGTTTCCCCTGGAAGGGCCAGAGATGCCTCCTCTGGGGCCGAAAACGGGGCAAATTCAGTACAAACCAGCCCCCAGAGAAAGAATCTCTGGCCCTTCCGGGCGCATATAACTGGAATTTTGAGGATGCTAGAATGTCAGTTTTCATCGCAAGTGACATCTCGTTATCCAAAAATAAGGTCACTTTATAACCCAACAAAACTTAATGAAAATTTTGAAATTTTCAGTCGAAATTTCGAAACTTTAAGGTAAAAATTCTCATAGAAGTTATTGTCCGATAACCGAAATCGGTTATCTATTTGAAGAAGATGTCAATATGAAGGCCTAACCAAATTGTCTACAAATTTTTGAAAATTAAAAGAATGATTTGATAAAACCTTTGTTATTTCTTTCGTTTTTTAATGAAAAAAAAAAATTGTAACCAGGACTTCATTGAATAAGAATCTGTGAGAAAAGGCTTTAACGATATTACTCTGTTCGTTGGATCGATAAAAAAAATTATGATAAGATATTTTGAAATTTCAAGAATTATTTCGTTATTATTAAGTCAGCAAAATTTGTTCATGCAAACTTGAAAAGTTGTTTAAAAAAAAATAAAAATAAAAAAAAAATAAAAGGCAAAAGAGAAAATGACAATTGCTTTTAGTTAGTTTCCGACAAGGAACAAAAGCTTATCGCGTTCTTTTTCCAAGAAAAGGCAAATCGTCTTCGTGGGAGGGAAAGATTAGCAAAAGAGAGAAAGAACAAGCAAGATAGAACAGATTAAACTTTTTGTTTGATTTTAACATCCGAAACGCAATCTTCAAGACAACGAACGAATAAAAAAAATTCAACGATTGAATGAAAATAGAAATGGAAATTAACAGATGCATCGGCATTAGCTTCTTAATCATAAGCGAACATCAAAAACAAGCATCTAGGAAACGTTGTGGAATTATTTTATTTTTGCCTAGTCAGAGCATGCGACCTGACCTTGGCCTTGAGTCATGAGTCATAGACACAATCTCGCAAGAAATCTTTTTAGTTAAGACTTGGCTAGGTGACCACAAATGAAGGACGTTCAAGGTAATTCTCACGCTAGGTTTAATAATAAAACATTAAGCTAATAATAAGACAAATTATGGCTTTCACTTTTATAATAAATTTGTTTTAATTAATTATAGGCCTATTATAACCCGGTGGGCCCTCAAATATATTTAAGTTTTTTACTAACAAGAATGCTTGTACCCCCAATAAATATATATTAATAAATTGCGTGTATCGTTTAAGTCTTAAAAGGCCTAAGTTGCCGTGTGAATGTGAGTGTGTATGGGAAAAAAGTGTGAGTGTTTAAAAAAAAGTGTTTTACTTCACTATGTACAGCAGTGGTTTCCAAACTTTATGTTACCACGTCTCCCTTAAAAATATTTAATCTTATGACGCCTCCCTCCCCCTCCCATTTTATAAAATAATACAAAAACAAAAAATTTTTAATGCTAGGGGGGGGGAAAAATATAAATTTATATAAAAATATTTTTTTTATTTATTCTTATTTATATTAAAACTAGCAATCATTTGGAAAATTGGTCCTGGTGGCCATTATTTGCGCCTCCCCTTAGACTAGTCCGCGCCTCACAGTTTGGAAAACGCTGGTATAAGGGTATTTTATGGCTGATGGAATTTGTATCAGGAATGAAAGTTAGAAGAAAACGCAACAAGAATTTTTTCTTTAAAAATATATTTTAACAGCTTACGTTTCGGCCTTAGCTCCGAGGATGGCTTTGACCAAAGCCGAAACGTCAGCTGCTAAAATATATTTTTAAAGAAAAAATTATGGTTGCGTTTTCTTCTAACTTTCATTACTGAAGAAAAATATTTTTCTCAAATCTTATTTTCAAGCCCTAGGGGGGGGGGGGGGTGCCTAACTTAAATATAAAATTTCAACCTCCTAGCTCAATCCCTTCATGCTTTAAATTGAACCCAAACAGACACACAGACAAGACATGTCGCGAAAACCATTTTTTTGGATTCAGAGTACCTCAAAACTTGTATATTCATCAAAGCCTCGACATTGAATTTTTGACATTAATCCAATACTTTCTCTCTTTTAATTAGGGTTGAGGAAGAGATGAAAAAATTCAATGATTTATTAAAAGTTAACATTTTGACACTTTGACAGTGTGAAATATTTATGGAAGTGAAAAGAGGTAAAGTGTTAAAATGAATAATATTTCTTAAATAAGATAACAATATAGGTAAGAGAAAGAAAAATTAAATCGAATTGGGATAATTCTATATACAAAAAGATGGGTGGAAATCCCGGAAATTTCAAAATAATTTGAATAGGGATAATTTATAAATAATATTTTTCTCTTTATGTATATATGAATATATATATAGAGAGAAAGTATTGGATTCATGTCAAAAATTCGATGTCGAGATTTTGATGGATCTTCATTTGAGGGTGAATCAAAAGGGTTCGGACATGGTCTGTCGTGGTGTGTCTGTTGTGTGTCTGTGTGTCTGGAACAAAATATCTCAAGAAGAAAAGAGTAGGAAGTTGAAATTTTTATTTAGAGGACCCCATGGGAGTGAAATTTTGAACAAAATCAAAAAAGTTACTTTACTGATTCACTTTTTCAGTTTTTCGATTTTCTCAAAATTTGTCAACGATTTTTTAAAATTCAAAAATCAATTATTTTTAGATTCTCTATAAAATGTATATTCTCATTTGTGATTGAAATCTTCTGAAGACACTTACTCTTGTACTCCATAGAAAAGATAGGAGAAATGGTTGCATGGTATCAAAATATAAATATTTTCCATATATAAATTTACATCTTGAATTCAATTGTACCCTACTGTCGGAAACTAAATACATTCGAAAAAATCTGGGTGCAATAAACTCGATTACAGGTAAGAGAAAGTTGTGGTGGATAACAGATTATTTAATTGTTATTTTATTTTAATTTTAACCCTTAATCCACCCCTGTGTAAAAGTATATTAAGGAAATTTGATTAACAAAAAAATAGGATATAGAAAATATAATGGTAAATAATGAGGTAAAAAAGATAAAAAAAATTCTCGGTTGGTGTGGTTGGAAGGTCTACCTTCTATCCGAACTCTAGTTCGATTGGATGAAATGATAAAATTTAAATTGAAATGTCCAATATTATATTATTAATTAATAACGGTTATCTATAAATCTACTGTCCTGATTTGCCGAAAAGACCGTGTGAATGTGTGTGTGAGTGTGAATGAGAAAAAAAGATGTTTAAAAAAAAAAAAGATAAAAAATAAAAAACTAATTTTTTTTCAATGACACCTACACTCCCCCTCCCTCTTTCAACAGCTTATATTCTCCCTCTACCCTTTGTGAAATACAAAATATTTAATTTCATATTCAAAAGAATCGTTTTTCGCAGTCAAATTATTTGTTTCTATCATTTTTTTTTCAACGATAAAATGCATAATAATTACCTTTAATAAGACACTCAAGAGGGTGTGTTGGCTGTCGGTGAGGTCAGGGTGGGTTACACTATATTAATTATTCACTTTGATTCACTTTAAACACAAAAAAGAGCAGCGCCTGTCGTTCGGCAACGCGCTCGACTCGACTGAACGAGAAATTCGTCTCTCTCTCTGTTTGTATAGGAATAAATAGATGAAAATAACAATTCCCTTTTTATTAAAAGTAAAAAAATACCTTTTACTCTAATCTAACTATATTTAGAGCTGGAAAAAAATGTCAACAAGTGATTTGGAATATTCCAAGGCCTTTCTTAAATAATCAACCATTCATCACCCCTAATCAAAATAATAATCTATATATTTTTGAATGTTTTCTATTTATTTGGCTTCGATTTAGCTAAAATAAATTAAAAAAAAAATTTTTTCAATTTTTCAACCCCTTATCCAATCCTAATAAATAAAATAATTAACAATGCTATCGCCTTCGGCGAGCTTCGCGTCTAGTCAGAAAAAAATTAAAACCCTGAAAAACTTCCCTGGATCCGCCTTTGGGTTTTACACATAGTATAATTTTCTAGAATGAGTCTTACTTTAGGTCAGTGGTTTCCAAACTTTATGTTACAACGCCTCCCTTAAAAATATTTAATCGTATGACGCCCCCTCCCCCACACATTTAATAAAATAATACGAAAACAAAAATTTTTAATTCTAAAAAATATAAATCTATATAAAAATATTTTTTTTTTATTTTTTTTTTAAAGAACATTCACACTTTTTTCTCATTCACACTCACGCTCACACACACATTCACACAGTCTTTTCGGCATCTCAGGCCATATAAGACTTTGACGTACTTTTTGGCCGATTTTGTTCAAAAGCTTATTTTCATTATTTTTCCCGGGGGTGTTTAACTTAAATATAAAATTTCAGCCTCATAGCTCAATACCTTCATGCTTAAAATTGAACACACACCCCCCCCCCCCACCCACAGACAGACCATGTCGCGAAAACCATTTTTTTGGATTCAGGGGACCTCAAAACGTGAAGATCCATCAAAATCTCGACATCGAATTTTTGACATGAATCCAATACTTTCTTTCTCTCTCTCTCTCTCTCTCTCATATATATATATATATATATATATATATATATATATAGGTAAGAGAAAGTAAAAACAATGAAATAATCACAAGTAGAAAACGTATGGGTGGGACTTAATAATGTCCCTCACTGTACTTAATTTTGTTGCAATTATTCAAAAAAAAAATTTTTATTATTTCTTTCTCTTGCCTATATATGTAATATATATAAGTTATAGAGAGAAAGTATTGGATTCATGTCAAAAATTCGATGTCGAGATTTTGATGGATATACACGTTTTGAGGTCCCCTGAATCCAAAAAAGTGGTTTTCGCGACATGTTCTGATAAATATTATAATATATTAAGTTTTAATTTAATGTTTTAATCAGAGCCAACGGTTACTTGTTTAAATTTAAGTAAAATTTATGTTCGGAAAGAATAAAAAAATTGTGAGAAAAGATTATAGAGATTAAAATTACTAGATACTATATCATTGTTATATTATTTTAAAAACACTATTTATTTTTTATTTAGATTTTGTAGAAATAAATAATAATGAAAAATTATATAGAATAATTCATAACATCCTGTTTGTTGGATAAGCGATAAAATCAGAGTCTGGTCACGTGAGCGTGTTGGCAAATGGTCGAAAAAAGATACGTGCCCCGATGCCTATGCATGTTATGCACCGGGTTCGAATCCCGGTCAATCTCCTTTGATTTGAGAGCCGATTAATAAACGATTTAATTATTACTCTATCCAAGGGTCACGATGTTTTCTTGGTATATAAAGAAATAAATCTTGCATTTTGAATGTAAACAGGAATAAAGAGCTTCATCAATTAAAAAAAATTTAATTAAACTTCTTAAACATTATTCGGGCAAAACATTTAAATCTTTTTAATCAAATATCTTTTTTCGAAATTTGAAACAGAATGGGCAAAATTGAAATAATTCTTGACATCAAAATATCCACACGAGCCGAAATTTTTTAACTTGATTTCTCTCATGTTGGTAATTAGGCTAACTAAAATTTTATTTTAAAACACTATTTTTTCTTAATTTCGGTAATTTAAAGGCGCATTCTGTACTTGTTTGCCAGAATATAAATACAAATCAAATTTTTAAGTATTAATTTTTAAAATTTTACATTAAAAAAAATTCTTTTTCGAAAAAAAGTTTGTTTTTTTTAAACCCCGGGGTGGGAGGAGGTAATTACCCCCTTTACCCCCTCCCCTGTATACGCTCTTGACTTGGAGAAAAAAATGGGTAACTACTGTATATTCAGATGATGAAATAGTAGCTAACAATAAAACAAAATTTCAATTTTGTAGCGTACAAGTATTACGTAACGCAATTTGGGGGGAGGGGGGTCTCGAAAAACGTAGGCGAGCACGAGCCAGTGTAAGGAGGTCTCCATAAATTTTAATTTTATTTTTCAAAAGAAGAAATTAATAAAAAGGAATTGGAAATTTATTTAGTAAAATTTTTTATGGAAAGAGGTGAGAGAGAGTGGGAAGGGGGGGGGGAGATATTTTAATCTTTATTCAAGACTCCGGGGAAATAAACATTTTTTAGATATACCTATTGTTTATTCAGTCATCAGAGAATAAAATATACATTCAAAATTCAAAAAGGCAGAGAGGGAACTATTGAAAATTTATTTTCAGAGCATCAGGAGAAATTTTCTCTTAAATCTTCTTTCCTCTCACCCTCCCAAAGATATAGAGATGAGAAATATACAATTAGTATAACAATTAAGGAAGAAGTGAGATGAAAACCACGGCATGGGTCGGGATAAAGGCAAATTTAATTAATAGAATTCAAGAATTTTTCTTAAAAATCAAAGATTTCTAAAATCGCTAAAGCAAATCTTTTTTTGCAAAGTTGAAGAAACCAATCAATCCAGCCTTCAAAAGAAAACTATTCAAATCATTATATCCAGCTGATCAATTTCCTATTTATAAGCTTCAACCCAAATGACCAAATCATTCTTGTATTTTTTGATTATTGTTAATTACTCTATAACTCCTAGCATGCTTACTTGTTAATTAATTCCAGAGAGAAGCTGAAATCGTAACGAGAATCATTTTAATTATCATATGATATTATGACTATTTTAAAGAGCCCTAGGATAACCAAAAGATTGAATATTAACTGTTAAATTAGAAATACGAAAATTGATTTAATGCATTCTTTGGTGAATTATATTCATTTGCGATTTACACACTCTTGCATTCAAAAATATAAATCATGACTCATCTTACATTCACTCCACTCTCTCTCTCTCTTTCTATAGTTCCACAAATAAACTATATGTATTCTCTTATGTACTGTCATATATCAATATTTGAAAAAAAAATTTTCATTGCGAATTCTAAGAGTGACATTTCTGCATCAACATTTCTGAATTATAAACACACGATTTTATTTTAATATTTGAGTTATTTTAAGGTTGTTCGGATAGTACATCGTAAGTCATAATAGAATCTAAATTTTTTTTTAAATAAAATTAAAAATTTGAATGCCAAAATTCCTTATTATAATTTAGTCGTGACCTATCATAGTTTATAATTGGATTAAGTTAATAATTTAATTACCAAAAATAATAAATGAATGACTTTCGACTTAAGCAGTATTTCACGTAATATAGAACTGGCAACATTGCATTCATCAACTATCTATTTTAAATCTTAAACGCCTTAAATTTTATTTTATTTAATATATTACAATGTTTAATGCAAATCAGTTTAAACACAATGGACGATTTGCGAGAAAAAATATTGTAAAATTGAAAAAAAAAAATGTATCTGACATAGAGAAAAGACACTAATGTTATGCGACGTTGCCAGGCTGGTCTGACTCTCGAGAATTCATTATTTTTAAATATTAGCGACTGTCATTTTGGAGAATTTTTTGACTTTCTTGTTAAAATATCTTTAAAAGCGGTCGGCAGAAACTTTTGGTTTTTATTTTTAACATATTCCTCGGAAGTGAATTAATAAAATGTAAGTTTTTTTGTTTTTCTACCTAGTGCAGAGGTGGCTATATAAATCGATATGTGTGAATTTCGTCGTTATTCCTCATAGGCTACATGTTAAATTTCAATTTTTTAAAAATTAATTACACGTTAACCCTGTGTCAGATCTGCTTCAAAATTTCATTTTATACGTATTTGATAGTGATTAATAACATATTAAAAAATTAGCTTTTAATATGTTAAAGTGCCTTAATGTCCGAACAACCTTAAATAGCAACTAAAATGAGAAATTGCAGCTAGAGTTTTTTCTTTATTTATTCTTATTTATTCTTTATTTATTTTATTTGCGCAGCTGAGGTTTCGGTTTTGTTTGAACCTTCTTCAGAACTGGCAAAAAGTCTATGAGTTTGCCAGCTCTGAAGAAGGTTCAAACATAAGACAGAAATGTCAGCTGGGCAAATAAAATAAATTAGGAAAAAAATAGAGCTGCAATTTCTCATTTTGGTTGCTACCCTCTAATAAATTAAGCAACTATTTTTAAAATTGAAATCTTTTTACTTTCTCTTATCTATTTATGTATGTAATATATATCAGAGAGAGAAAGTATTGGATTCTTGTCAAAAATTATATGTCGAGAATGTGATGAATATATACGTTTTGAGGTCCCCTGTGTCCGAAAAAGTGGTTTTCGCGCGACATGGTCTGGTCTGTATGTCTGTTTGTGAATATCTCAAGAACGAAAGAGCCTCGAGGTTGAAATTTTATATTTAAGATAGGTACCTCCCCTGACACGTGACACGAAGCTTTTTGAACAAAATCGACCAGGTCTACTAGTACTTTACTGATGTACTTTTTAAGTTTTTTTCCGATTTTCTCAAAATTCGCTCTAACGATTTTGATTAAAATTCAAAAATCAATTATTATTAGATGATCTTTCAAATGTATATTCTCATTTTGATCTCAAAATTGTTTGAAGAACACTTTACTTTTGTATTTCATAGGAAAGAGGAGAAATGGTTCCCATTTGGTATCCAAATGGCTTAAATAAAATCATCGGACTTCCTGGAGTTCGAATTCGCGACTTCGGTATAGAAGGTAGGCGCTCTACTAACTACACCAAGCCCGAGGGCATCAATTGTATATCTTGAATTTTAATTAATCGGCTGAAACTAAACATATGTCGACACAAAAAATCTGGTGTGACAAGCAGAGAACACAACTTTTTCTTACCAAAGGTAAGAGAAAGTTGTGTGCCGGCAAAGCTCTGAGTATTACATTTCAATCTTCATGTGCGATAATTCTATCTTTATTATAAAAATATATACACTACCGACAGAAAGTTTGAGGCAGGTTGCAATATTTTTACAAAAAATTAGAATAACACGAATTTTTTATTACAAATATTTATTTTATTTATATTATTTATGAAATTCACCCTTAATATAAACCATTTTAAGCAAAATATCAAAAAAAAATTATGTTTTTATATTTTTGCTTCATCAAAATAGCCACCTCGATTTTTAATCACTGCAGCACATATAGAAGGCATTCTTTTAATGAGTTTCTGGAGAGTTTCCGGTGCGATTTCGTTCCATTTAGTTTTTAATATATCCAAAGATTATTTGTAGAAGTTGGTTGCTCTTCCCTTACTCGTCTATCCAATTCATCCCACACTAACTCGATTGGATTGAGATCCGGTGATTGGGGTGGCCACTCCATAACAGTAAGTATGCTACGTTGCTCTAATTCTTTTAAAAGCCTTTACATAATTTACTTGTGTGTTTAGGGTCGTTGTCATGCATAAAAATAAATTTGGAATTAAATAATCTCTCTCCCGTTGGAATAACTTGGTTCTCAAGAATGTTTCTGTACACTTCTTTTGTCATGATCCCATCTATTTTATGCAGTTTACCAACGTTGTTATTTCCAAAACTTCCCCAAACAACAATGGATCCACCACCGTGTTTAATTTTCGGTAGTAAACACTTTTCAGAATACCTCTCTCCAGTAAATCTTCGAACAAAAGTTCGACGTTTACTTCCAAAAATTTCAAACTTTGATTCATCCGTCCAAAGCACATTTTCCCATTGTTGGATCGTCCAATTACAATGGTTTCGAGCCCAATTTAATCTCTTTTTTTATTTACTGACCTTAACCAAGGTTTTCGGGCAGCTACACGGCCGAATAACCCAAATCCTTGTAATCGACTTTTTACCGTAGAAGTGCTGATGGGAACTTGATTTTGCTGGTTGTAGAGACATCGAATTTTGTCTGCCGTATATCTTCTATTTGAAAGTGAAATATTTTTAATTTTTCTATCTTGACGATTTGTTGTTTTTTTTGGCCTGCCCGACCTTTTTTTGCTGGCATGAGACCCAGTTTGGCGAAAACGCTGCAATGTCCTTTGAACACAACACCTGGAAATTTTCATTTTCTTCGCAATCTTTACTTGGGAATATCCTTCCTCGGCATAAACAAGAATTCGTTCTCGTTGTACTTCAGTTAATTCTTTTTTTTACCCATTTTGAGGAAAAAAATTAAATTTTTTAATAATAAATCAATTAATTTGATGTTTTTAATAAACAATTGAAAAAGTAATTAAAAACTAAGTAATCACCTTAAAATCAGCTCACTAATAAAAGAAAACTAGTCTTTTGTCTATAATTTACTTGTATGTTTGGTGTAAATTACTTGGAAATAATAAAATAAAAAAAAATCCTCTAATTCAAGGCATCTAATATAATAAGTTATTAAGTTATTTTAAAAGTTTTAATTTTAGAAATTCTCTTAATTATTTTAACCTATTGAATTTATTTAAAATTTGTTATAAAAATATTGAATTTCATAAATAAGGTATTTAAAATAAATATTTTTGTGAAAAAATTAGATTTTTCTGCTTTTATATAAGACTACTGTAACCCGCCCTCAAACTTTCTGTCGGTAGTGTAAGTTAAACCTTAGAACTGGTTAAAAAACGTGAACAGTTCTCCTAAGTTGTTTCACTGCAAGAAATTAACGTAACGGAAGCAGTAGTTTATAAGAACTATTTTCGAATGAGTGAAAGCATATTTAATGCCGATGTAATTTTGTTCGTAGAGAGAAAAACAAACTAGCGTTTATTTTTTTTTTTTTATCAAACAGCAAACTCAAAATTCTACCGTCATCAACAGCGCTTGATTTGTTTTTAAATATTAATCTCAACATATGGGTAGAGATGGGAAGATTCCGATAATTAATTTTTTTTCTTCTCATTCATAAGTTTATAGTTCAATTATTTTTCTCAAACACAGATAAATATTTAATCGAAAAGTTTGCCCTGTATCATTCATTGTCAGAGGTCATTGCATTTTTGTTGACCTCAGACGATTAATAAATAGATTCTGATAAAGTAATATCATTATTATTGACCGTGTAAAGTCCGCTTTACGGTAAAATAATTTCCTAGTGAACCAATTTGCTTAATACGAATAAGAATGATATAGTAAAAAAAAAAATATAATAATAATAATAATAATGAATCTTTAGTATAAATTTTTTATTTTTAATATTCACACTCTTCTTAGAAGAGTTTTTCACCTGTGAAAATTAAATTATATATCAGCAAAGAAGTGTTCCAAGAAATCTCATTTAAATCCAAAATGACTGATCTTTTATGTTTGATAATAAATCTTTTCGATCTCCATTAAATAAATTTTTTTATTATTAATATGCAAATAACTTAATAAATTAATAAAAATCCAGAAGAGATGAAAATGAAATGTTTAAATTAATTTTATTAGAATCGTAGATCAAATAAATCTTTTAGGCAATATGTGATTTTAATTAATTCAAAATTCTTTCGTGACATCTTATATATGTCTAATTGAATAAATAAATATTTATATGATTGTTCCTAGTATTTGTTATAATGTTAATAGAAGATTGACAGGGGAAGCCAATTTTAATTAAATTTATGACGTTTCATGTCAAATTTATTAGTTAAATTTTTTAAATCAATTAAAAGTTGGTTTTTGGGCCAAGAGGCTTCAACTTTCGAAGTAATATACCGTGAAGGTGTGGATTTTAAGACATTCGATAGGCCTATAAGCTTTGGATGTCATTATTCGAATGGGGCATGAAACAATTAGCGAGAAAAAAATTAGATTAAATTTTTGAAGACAAGGAATTGATACCGACTCGAATAAATTTTCTTTAAAATTATGGAAATACCAAATGGCGACGCGTGTAATAATTAAGAACACCCCACTTCCAAAAAAAAAATTAATTTTAAATTTCAATATATGCTCCTAAGAGGGAAATTTATTTTTCATGATTTATGAAGGTAATAATTAGGACTTGTAGCTGTGGCTGTGATTAAATTATAATGAAAAGATAAAGATATCCGGGGGTGCACCAGGTTCAATTAGACTTTCAGAATAAGACGTTTCGTCCATCCTCGGTTATGATCAGAGAGGACCATTGATCCTTAGAAGCAGGAACGATATAGTCTATGTATTTGTATGAAGCAACAAATTTTAATTATTAACAAATTTTTGTCCGATCCCATATGTTCAATAAACAGGTAATATAATATATGAACATTGTTCATATATTATATTACAAAATTTCCAAAAACTAAGGACCTAATAAATTATCAGACAGAGAGTCTCTGTCCATGGTATGATAATAATAAAATTTGAGACATTATCATGATTAAGCTAGGTGTATGCCCAATATAACTTGGCGAAGATTATATGTATTTTCAGACATTAACCTGGCCCTGAGGATGGTCCCATATGTGACCGAAACGTCGGCCCTGGTTTATTAATAAATTGAAATATAACTACTTGCTCATTCATTCTTCTTCCTATTTGAATATAATTAAAATAAGTAGTTAAGAGAATAACAGATTTGAGCAAGATTTACCTCTAATCTATTTTAATATCTTAATTAAGTTGTAATTTTTTGTGATATATCGTCAATGGTTATGGTTTAAAAGATGAGTTTAGATATTTTTTCTTCCCTTGACTAATAATTTTAAATCAAATCACTTCATTAGCTCCCTATTTTCTTCAATTAGATTACATTTCTAAACACGAATAGAATAGACGGATGGGCACGTAGTTAGATGATGAATAAAATAAATTTGCTTGTTAGATAATAGAGAGAAGAGAAGAGGGCTTGGCCCTGAAGCCCTATGAAGAAAAAGAAGCAGGTGGCAGGCGCCAGGACTCTTCAGGCTTGGGAACAAGGTCTCTGGGTCAACGACCATTCGTGTGTAGCCTTGCCTTTGGCCACTTGTCCAACAACAGGAAACAGATCGCACTAGCCCTTCCCCCCACCAAAGCCAAGGCCTCTCAACAAGTCAATCCAGACACAAAGGATTTAATTTATAAACCAAATGTTGATTCTTTCTATTTATAATGTTTCTTAGCTGTGTCTCCGAGCCGCTGAGAGTTTGTTCCGAATATATTTATTAAACATACATAATTATGGCGGATAGAGGAGACGAAAGGGGTATGTCCTTTACTTACTTAGCCCATATATTTCTAAGCAAACGGGTATATTACGTACAGTGAGATTAGGTCCCCACCTGGGAAGTAGAGCTTTGAGTACGTACATGATATAAAGTGAAATAATTTTAATGAGCGAAAAGGTAAAATAAAATCATCTGTACCAGATTTTATTTACCTTTTTGGCCATTAAAATTATTTCATATTTACCATATACTCAAGGCTCTATCTCCCAGGAGGGGACTTAATTGTGGCTCTCACTGTACTTGAAAGAAGATTTTTTCTTATTATTGCTGATAGGGGGAGGTAATAGGACCTTGAGTTCCAAAAATTTGCTTCTGTAATTTTATTTATTTATCTAATGTCTTTTTCGGTACACGCAATTCTTATGAAAACGTGTCTCCTGAATTCAAACTGTAATTAGTTTTTTTTTTGCAAGGCATAGTTTTAGAGATATAGAGAAAAATAAATTTTAATAGAAAATTTGCTCTAAAGTGGATCTAATTTTGAATTTTCAATATTTTTTCAAGAATTCACCCCTTAAAAATATGCAGATACGATGTTAAAATGCATATAAATATTCAAGTTTCTGTACAATCGGAGGTGATTTTCTGGTCCCTCAAACTGCTTAAAGTTTAGAACAATCGAATTTGTACAGTAGTTTTTTGTTTAAACTTTAGACATCTCAAATACAATATTTCCGATTCCTGAATAAAAAAAAACATATTTACGATATTCTATAGTTCTTCAACTTCCCAAAAATTATTTATTCTTGAAAATCTATTAATTTTTAAGAAAATTTTGAACAAAAACTTTATCAAAATCAAGTGCAAATATAAGAAAATTGTATGATAAATGCCTTAGAAGTTAGACCTATTCTGGAGTAAATGGATAACGCCGATAAAATCAAGCAAAACAAGAAATTTGTGCAACGTGCCTGGATTGTCTTTTTTACTGGTATTTGAATAAAACACTCTTTTTGCACTTCATGACTTATTAAAACCCTAATATTCTTTATCGTCTTCCTCATGAAACCTCTAGAAAAGCATTGTATGACAAAGATCACCTTAGATCTCGGTGGCCAATTACTGGTGCAAAAGTGGCCAATTACTGATTTTTCATGATTTCAAAATGGCCAAATACTAACTAAATAATTCCAACGACCAACCAGTTTAATTTGGTATATTGATCATTGTTTTATTAATATAGGTAATTGAGACAGAATATAAAAAAAAACTTCATTTCATTAGTACTAGGCTGACTTTTCTGACTCTGCCCCAACTATACTTCCATTTGCAAAGACATACCACACAAATATGGTAAAAATAACAAAGATCCTGATTTAACAAGCGGGTCTATAAATCTACCAAAAGTTGATATATTTGTTTTTATTTTAAAATGAGATGATCGGTTAAACGGTAATCGTATCAATTTATTTTATACGGAAATTAAAGCGGATACCATTATTATACATATATAGAGATATAAATATATCATAAATTAACGTGAATAATGGTTGGCGATTTGCACTCAGTCATGCTGTCTAATGGCATGTATTCCCGAAGCACACGCGCTTGCAAATAAAATTTGCTCGGGGGATGCTGAGTAAACTGGACCGTCGGTCTGGATTCCTCAAGTGGCAATTGCCCTCAAATTGAAGAGTGAATGAGTCGCACCTCATCGAACACCATTTTAAATATAAAAAAAAGACAGAGTAAAAGTTTCGAATCACTCCAGGCGACATCTAATTGCCAAAGCTTTTATTGCTCTATCGCCCCACCGATTAATACTTTGAAGTTCGGATAAATAATAGCAATCATACAAATTACCATACTTATCTTAATTTGATCAATCGACAAGAATTATTATTCCACAATAATAAATGAAATTTTATTATTTTATTGGATAATGAAAATGCGAGATGTGATAAATATAATTTTATTAGAAGAGGTTCATTTCTACCTAATGGAATTTATTAATGTAATTATGATGCAACTCAGAGGCACACATCTATCTATCCAACTTGTAAGATTAGATTCTCTTCTAAACTATAGTTTCAATCTTTTTTTTAGGCCTACGTTAATCAAGAAGTTTTTGTCCGCGAAGAAAAAGATTTTAAGAAGAACTAGGAGCTGTGTGCCTAGTATTTCGAAGATGGCGTTATGTTATGCCGGCTCTAGCCAATCAAAAGGCTTGCTTTAGATTGACATGTCAGACATTGGACCATTTTGTCTGTTATAATTTAAAATATTTTATTTTTATTCCTAATTTAACGTTAATTTATTAATTAATCATGGTCTGTCTGTCTGTGTGTGCCTGTCTGTGTGTCTTCAATTTAAACCATGAAGAAATTGAGCTAGGAGGTTGAAATTTTATATTTAACTTAGACACTCCCCTGAGGCGTAAAAATAAGCTTTTAAACAAAATCAGCCAAAAAAATACTAGTTCTTTACTTATTTACTTTTTCAGTTTTTTCGATTGTTTCAAAATTTTCTGCAACGATTTTGATTAAAATTGAAAAAATAAATATTTTTTATATTGTCTTTAAAATCTATATTTTCCCCTTGAAATCTTTTGAAGCATACTTTACTCTTGTACTTTGTTAATAGGAAAGGTAGGAATGGTTGCCATGGTAACAAAATATAAATATTTTCCCATGTTTATAAATTTTATTACATTTTGAATTCTAATGTACTACCCTGTCGGAACCTAAATATATATATTGACACAAAAATCTGGTGTGACAAGCCAAGGGCGGATCCAGAGGTGTTTCTCGGAGGGAGGGGGTAATCTGGTGTGACTGGTCGCATAGCACACAATTTTTTCTTAATTTCAGTAATTTAAAGAATTTAAAGGCGCATTTTGAATTTGTTTGCCAGAATCTAAATACTACTCAATTTTTTAAGTATTAATTTTTAAAATTTTACATTAAAAATAAATTTTTTTGAGAAAAAAGTATTTTTCCAAATTTCGGGGGGGGGGATTACACCCTTTACCCCCCCCCCTTGTATCCGCTCTTGTGACAAGCACAGAACACAACTTTCTCTTACTGAAGGTAAAGACAGAAGAAAAATCAATCTTAGCTCTTATAATTCGTAGTCCTCATAAACGTACAGTCAACAAATACGAACTGAAGCTTCTGTTTTCTTCTAAACAATTTCATTCATTTACTTCAATATTGACTGCAAAGTGTTTCAAATTTAAAGTTCTCTTGGTGGACTAATCTAATTATAATATATTCTACTACAAAACTGAATTAGATGTCTCATATAATCTTTGACATTTTTTTAAAGAATTTTATATGGTTTTTTTTTCATACATAATTTTTCCAAAATTTGGCATTTAACTTTTGTGAATTTCCGACTTCACTTAAACTAGGCTTTGTTGTTTTTTCTTTATACTGCCTCCGATATCCTAACTGTTATTATCCAAAAATAGAAAAAAAATTTCTTTGCTAGACTTATTGATAAAATTGCATATTTATTTTAATATTAGATCTATGAAAAAAAAGCTTTCATGCTTCAATTTTGCGAAAATTTCAAATATTTTCATAGCATGTCAAACGTTAAATTGAGGTCACCGTTAGTTCAGAAATGGGATCACTATAAAATTCTCAAAACAAAAAAAAGGATTATTATTTAAGAATAGATTTCTTGAAAATCATGAAAACCTGCTATTATCTGAATTAGCATATAATATATTCTAAAATGCCTGCAAAGTGTTTCGAATTTAAAGTTCTCTTGGTGGGACTAATCGAAATTCAATCCCCCGAGCACACGCAGATGTCCTACTTTTTTTTTTATCAGGGGATAATTATGATATTTTAGGGATCAGGGGCTCACGATTGGAAGGTTGTTGGATTAATCTTTTTTTCTTAAAATTTGTTTTTAGTCTATTTTCCCTGTGCTAGAAGAGAGTGAAAGGCGCTTTTACACTCGCTTTGCCTATTTGTCTTAGCCTAGAACTAATACATAGGAATGGGTCAAATTTTGGCCCCATTGTCGAGATATTTTCAACGAACCCCATGAAAAAATAGAAATGAGATTATAAGTATTTGTGTGTAGTTGTTTAAATTTCTTATTTTCCAAATATACTACATAGATATTTAATTTTAAATACTTTCGCTTACCTATGCATATATGTAATATATATAGCCTATAGAGAGAAAGTATTGGATTCATGTCAAAAATTCGATGACGAGATTTTGATGGATATACGTTTTGAGTTCCCATGAGTCCAAAAAAGAGAATCCCGCAAATTGGTCTGACTGTCTGAGTGTCTATTTATGAACGAAATATCTCAGGAACAAAAAAAAGCTAGGAGGTTGAAATTTTATATTAGACCCCCCCCTCCCAAGGGGTGAAAATAAGCTTTAGAACAAATCGGCCAAAAAGTACTAGTACTTTACTGATGTACTTTTTCACTATTTTTTCAATTTTCACAAAATTTGTTCCAACGATTCATAAATCGACTATTACTTTCTCTTACCTATGTATATATGTAATATATATATAGAGAGAAAGTATTGGATTCATGTCAAAAATTCGATGTCGAGATTTTGATGGATCTTCACGTTTTGAGGTCCCCTGAATCCAAAAAAGTGGTTTTCGCGACATGGTCTGTCTGTGGGTGGGTGGGTGTGTGGGTGGGTGTGTGTGTCTGTGTTCAATTTTAAGCATGAAGGAATTGAGCTACGAGGTTGAAATTCTATATTTAAGTTAAACACCCCCCGGGACCGGAAAAATAAGCTTTTAATCAAAATCGGCCAAAGATTACTAGTACTTTACTGATGTACTTTTTCAGTTTTTTTCGATTTTCTCTAAATTTGCTCCAACGATTTTTTTTTAAATTCAAATCAATTATTTATTAGATGCTCTTTAAAATGTATATTCTCATTTTGCGATTGAAATCTTCTGAAGACCACTTTACTCTTGTATTTCATAGGGAAGATAGGATAAATGGTTGCCATGGTAACAAAATATAAATATTTTCCCATACTTATAAATTTTACATCTGAATTCATATGTTCCTTACTGTCGGGAACTAAATATATGTCGACACAAAAAATCTGGTGTGACAAGCACAGTACACAACTTTCGATTACCGAAGGTAAGAGAAAGTTGTGTGCTGTGCGCCAGTCACACCAGATTTTTTTTTTAATGCTCTTTAAAAAGAATATCAATTAAATTTTTTGTTGTTTGAAGTACACTTTACTGGTTTGGAAGCTTTCGTAGCTCAGCACCATCTATGAATCGCGTGGTCGAGGTTGGAACTTAAGAGCTAAAAGCAACTAAATATATGTCAACACAAAAAACCTGGTGTGATTATTCACACCAGATTTTTTATTTTGAATCAAATCTCTATACAGACATTTATGTGACAGGCTGATAACGAGTATTGTTTTTTATTGTAAAAAGTAAAATTAGGCTAATTATGCTAATTATCTTCTCCAATATTTCATACATCGTAAAAATTAATAATCAGTAGCTAGTATATAATAAAGCTCAATTTGTGGATGGACCAGTTTTTTAGGAGCATAAATTTATTAATTGTGACCTTGAGGAAAAAGAGTTTACCTTGACATTCCAAATAGAAAATTCACAGGAAGATCAAATTGCATTTAAAATACTAGATTTGTCAAAATAAACAAAACATAAAAAAAAAGTTTGAAAGGGAGACAACCTATAATTTTGGAGAAAAAAATTTCTTCGAAGTGATGAAAGTGTGCATTGGGCCCTGGGGGAAATAAACGGATCATTGATTCGAGTAAGATTAGGCTTTCAACCTTATTAGCTATATCCCAATGCATTGCATAAACAACAACAAATAATAAGCTTAGAGCTTAAGACCAATTTAAATGAAATCTGTGACACAGAGGTTCATAACCCAGAGTGTTCAAAAACATTCTTGGGCGGGGGAACAAAATAAAGAGGAATAATAATGAGAGATGCAACGGAAAAAATAAATAAATAAACTAGCCTGCCCGGAGAAGGGGAAAGTCTAGCAGAAGAAATGCCAGTCTTATCTTGGGTAACTCATAGTCGCCATCCATTCAGTGATAAATAAATTGATTTTCAAATAACCTAAATAAAATTCAAGAGTTTGTTAGCAGATCTTACAATTGAAATAACTTCCATGAAAATACAATTTTAAACATGAAGTACTAGTAGGGGAGACCGGGGCAGGTTGGCCCACTAATTTTTATTTCTTTTATAAAATTTTTTATTTAATCATTTTCGTTTATGTTTTCATTTTAAAATGTTGGTGTAACCTTAAGCTACCAAATGGTCATCGTAAAAGTCTCCTAAATTGATGTTAAAATTAAAAAAAATAATTATTTCTAAAATATTTCGAGTGGGCCGACCTGCCCCGTGGTCGGGGCAGGTTGGCCCGGAAGGCATTTGTTATTTTTATATGAATAAAAATGCAAGAAAATAATTTAAAACAACCTAATTTTAACACACACAATTTATTTTAAATTATAATTGGTTATTGCAACAGTTTCAGTAATAAGTGAGTACTAAATCAAAAAAGTATATCGTGACTTCAAGAACTTTTCCTTTTTCAGTTTTTCTTTTGTATTTACGAATCACTGTTATAACCGTGGTCCAGAGGTTGGAGATGAGAGTCAGAATGCTATGAAGAGCATTGCAGACACCTTACTTGGGCTTGGCAAGTTGGCAAAAAGAGTATCCCAACAAGGGTCCCAACTTTTCTCTCCCAACGCTCAATTTGTGCTCTTTTGAAAAATCTCTTAGCCCTCGGGGCTTAGTGTAGAGGTTATCGTGCTAACCATTTGGATACCAAATGGCTTAAATAAGAATGCCTGGACCCCCAAAATATATAATTATTAATACAACGGTTATCGTAAGTCTTATATGGCCGGAGTTACCGAAAAGACTGTGTGAATGGGAAAAAAGTGTGAATGTTTAAAAAAAAAAAAAAAACGCGGAAACACTTCATATCTTCCCGAACCACAGATATTCAAAGAACTAGAACGTTTTAGAAAACAATAAGAACATATTCATATATCTGATATCAATTTCCCAAAAACAAACACACATGCTCATTTATGATGCAAAATTTCCTCCAATAAACTCTCAATGACGGCCAGTATAACATCGATATTTATAATAATTTTTATTTTGTTACTTTTACATCATTCATTGCCACTAAAATTGAAAAAGATAAAACAGGATTTAACGATTTCCTTCATACAAGGACAAAAATCGAGTGGGCCAACCTGCCCCGTCATTTTTGGGCCAACCTGCCCCATCGTCATATTTGAAACAATTTTTATCCCGCACAAATCCCGTTGATGTTTTTTTAATTAATATGCCATGGAGAAATAATCCTTATACTCTAACCTTTAAACATAGTGCTCACTTTTTATCCTCGAAGTAACCAAAAAGTAGATAAAACAATTTTATTCAACTAATGAAAATTTACTCCAAGGTGCAAAAAACGAATAAATGATCCTAGCTCATGCGAATTTACTCCGATCGCTATAGTTGTTTTGGCGGAAGGTGTGTGGCAGTGCTATTAACCTTCATTCTGATCCGTATCACAATCGTCCAATTATTCTGCGAAATATCGCGACTGGGCCGACCTGCCTCGTGGGCCAACCTGCCCCGGTCTCCCCTACTACTAGAAAAAAATAATTTATGGGTAAATAGAGTTGTGCTGTTCCTAATGAATAATTGTAGAAAAAATGGTGAAACTTAACAGTAAATAAAAATTCATTTGGTGAGTTTTATAATCCGTATGGATAGAAATTGATTTTTATTAACTGCGATTTACTGTGAGATTATAAAAATCTATAAAACTCACCAAATTGATTTGTATTTACTGCCAAAATCTTAGCGTTTTTGGCTTTTTTTTCTACAATAATTTACGGTCTCGGTAGACTGCTACTGTAGTAATAATTAAAATAAAAATAACAATTTTAACTAATTGTATGAGAAAATAATTTATTGGAGCCCGAAGTTAGAAGGGAGAGAGAAAATAAAATATTTAAATAAACCTCCTCTATTCGCTAACAAATAATGATCAAGTTAATAAGAGATTCCTGTAAGTTATGCAACCAATACGACCAACTCACTAATCTCTTTTCCTCTATTTTTTTTGGAAAATGCGCTTTAGACCTACTTAAAAGTGGCGGATACCAGAGGTGTTTCTCGGGGGGGGTAATCTGGTTAGTGACTACGATCGCACAGCGCACTATTATTTTTAATTTCAGTAATTCTAAAAGCGCATTCTGTGACTTGTTTGCCAGAATATAGCATACACATCAAATGTTTAAGTATTAGTTTCAAAGATTTTACATTAGGAAATAAATTTTCAAAAGAATATTTAAAAAGTCAAAGAGTCAGTCAAACCAAAAGAAATTTAATAAATAAAAAAAACCTTTTAATTTTTTTTTCTCTTCTTCAGGACAGTCAAATATACACTTGTAATGGTTATAATTTTTTAATGAAAAATTATTAAAAAAAACTCCAGCAATGTATATTTGACTGTCTCGAAGAAGAGAACGGCCTGTCATCGAAACGTCGACAGCAAAAACAATGATTCTTATTTATTCAATTCCTTTTGGCTGACTAATCGTCTTCTTAATTTCTAAATCTACAGACACTAAATATTTATATAATTACTGTATTTCAATTGAAAAATAATAACCCGAGTTTATGCAAGCCAACATAATTGTAACCATCAAACTTTTTTCTCTTGTTCTATCCCTTATTTTAATTTTTTTTTCTATATTTTAAAGCCTATAAAATTTGTCTGTTTATGTGAGTCCTTAGCCTATTTTAAGATTAATAGCAAACATGAAAATACAACGGGAATCTTGAATATATAGTGCTTTGAAAATAATAATATCTGGGATATGTTATTATTTATTTGATAATAAAAAATATTACGATTCATCAGATCCTTGTTTTTAATGGCGGACCAAATTTCAATTTGTATTGTATTGTATTTATTATTAATCGAAAACAGGATATGCGGCCATTTAGGTTATCAAATCATCCAATCTCGTTTATAATTGCTACAGTGGACAGTAATTAAATTTATAGCTTTGGCAGGAGAGAGAAATTATTTGCATAAAACCCTTTCATCCTAAATAGCCAGGAGGCCTCTGACCGGGATTCGAATTGGGTGACATCAAGAAAAGAGAGAGAATGAAATAGATTCTTAATTCTTTTAGTCTTTAAAATTGTTTTTTCTTTTCTTTTCATAGGCAGTTAGTTTCTCGATTCACCTTCACTTAATTACTGTCATTTAATTTTACTAATTACGTTATGGTTCATCTACACTCCTCTTAAGAAGTTTTCTCTTTTAACAAATTGTATAATTTCACCGAAAATTAAATTTCAAAAAATAATTTAGCGAAATCTAGATTGATAATAATAATGATAATATTTTCAAATTTCTTTTATAAATAATTAATAATTTAATTTGTTGTTCAATAGAGTTGAAATAAATAGGACGCGGTTCAAAATCAAGTTTGATAGCTAAATAAAAATATTTATAATTTATATTATAGCTCTTGATCACACTTAAATAAATATTAGTAAATTGAATACTGTATAAATGATTTCTTTTTAATGCCTAGCTGTAGATGGTTAACATTGTTGGTGTACGTTGAGGGTCCAGTGGCTTGGTGCAATGGATAGCACACATGGCCCTGAAAGGCCCGAGATAAATTATCTCTGAGCTTGGGCACAGGAGCCATATAATTTTGTATGAAGCAAATAAATTTTATTATTGACGAGTCCTGGTTTGATCACATATCCACGTTTAATTCCCAATAACTGAAGATGGCCAAATAAATTCAGGCCGAAACGTCTTATTCTGGGAGATTTATTAACCTGGACAATCCCAATTTGGCTGATATCTCCAATTCTCCACTAGAATCACATCACAGCCACAACCTCATAAGCTACTAATATCTTATTCAAATATATAGATCTCGAAAAATATTAAACATTTCAAACCGAAAAGTTAACCAACAAATAAATATTGACTGCAGTTTCTCGTCCTGGTTATTTGCATATATAGTAAGAAGGCTATTTAGTATCAATGCCGAAGCCAGGGGGGTGGATGAATTGGGAAGTTTTAACTCCTTGCCCCCCCCCCTCTGAAATCTAAAAAAAAAAATAGTGAGAGTATTTAAAAATTTTTATAAATATAAGAAAATATTTTATATTCTTTAAATCGTATCCTCATGTGGTATTTGGGCAGCCAAGGCGAAAAAATAAAATTCAAACAAATCAAAACATACAGCTTATATACCAAGCAATTTTAGACTAACTCTGAGCACAATAAAAAAAAAAACAATTGTACCCGGCAACTTTTGTTAAAATATTCAAAGAAAAAAAATGATAATCTAAAATTCCGATTGTCGAAATAATATATTATACATATTGATAATACTAAACTTTAAAGAAAAATCAATAATTCAAAACTTTACATGAAAACTAACTAAAATTTCAAATAAAAACAAAAAATTTGAAAATTACCTGAACACGACAAAAGCACTTAAACAACGGTATCTTATTTCTGTTTTTATTTACTTTAACCAGTTCATAAATGATAAGGATAGACATTAGCAGAGGAAATAATAAATAAATAATAGTGGGAAATAAAAAAGATTCAAAAGTTTTGAGTATAATTTCTTTCTAAACCACTACCATCTATTCTCGTTATTTATGCATCCGTTAAAAAAATAAAACATTAATAATCAAATGGCAAATTATTGTATTTTATTGTCTAATAGAGAGAGAAACTAGGACAAGAAAAAAATAATTTTGCGATATGAATCTTTCATGAAAAACTTTGATATTAATATAATATTATATGTGATTTTTTCTGTCTCTTTTACCTCTAAAAGGCCACCTTGCAATAAGTAAATTCGTTCGTATTTGTTTATTGGAAGTTAAGAAATGAAAATTGCCAAAGTTAAAAATTCCACTTATCAAGGATCACACTCAGGCTTCAATGAAATCACAAGGGAATCAGCCAAAATTTCTTAACATTTCAGTTTGGGATCTTATCCTCTGAATTTCTTTCGTAACTTCTGGTTACTATTTTTGCAGTAGTCTAGTTAGCTAAGCGACAAAACGAGCTATTGTTTATTTTATATATTTTTTTGATTAATTATCGAAAAACTGTGCATTTATACTTTGGTATTTATTTTTGCAGAATCTATATATAATAGTGATATTAGACCGACCCCGCAGTGCGGGATTTATAAGACGTAGAGAGGGCCTTTGGCTTGGTGTAGTTGGCAGAGCCCCTGCCTTCTAAACCAAGGATCGCGAGTTCGGATCCCAGGCAGTTCGATAATATTATTTAAGCCATTTGGATACCAAATGCCCTGGACTCCAGATATATCTCTATATGTATAAAGAGACAGGGACACTGATATATACATAAACAACGGTTATCGAATATAGTCTTATATGGTGTAAGTTGCAAACAAAACTGTGTGCATTTAGGTGGGAGTGGGAGTGTGAATGGAAAAAATTTGTGAGTGTTAAAAAAAAAGAAGTAGAAAGAAGAAGAAAAGCACTGAAGCACTGAAGAATTTAGCGCATCTTCTTTCCATTGAAAAGACATTAATATTCATTTTTTTTTTTTTTTTTTGGAATGGGTGCATAAGGTCCGAAGACCTATAATGACCAATAGTCACATGAGCCAGGAAGAAAATTTAATGAATAATAATTTTAATGTCCCTACCAATATCGATTTTTTTTTCAATTATGCAATTTTATAAGCTTACTTTTTAGAAAACCACAAATAAAAATTAGCTTATGACAAATGAAAAATTTTGTCTTAAAGTAAAATATGACTGATAGTAAGACATTATTTGGTTTTAGCCGACGCTTTTTTGGTATAGAATAGTAGGCTCAGTGCGATTTGAACCCAGAATCTCCTTCCTGTCTTCAACAACACAGAAGAGAAAAGAAGGAGATAGTGGATTCTTTTTTTTTTATTTTAAAATAATACTTATTTATTTTTCTAAAAATTCTTTATTTTCTTTTTGCAGAGTCCGGCTCAGCAGCCAGAGATCAAAATTGTCCACGAATTTGTCCTCAAACAACAGCAAGTGAGCCAGTCTGTGGCAGCGATGGTCTCATCTATCCTAGTCTTTGTGAAATGCGCAAAAAAAATTGCGGTAAAGGTATGTAAAAGTTTTGCCATATAATTGAATTAATCTCCCTTTCAAGACAACCAATGAAAAAAGAAATATTTAAAAAGCATCGATGTTGCGGTAAAAACAGTATTTTGCGGGCTATTTATTTAATTTTTTTGGTAGCTACAGGATCACCTATAAAGATTTTTAAAGAAAAATATTAAAGATATACGTGTATATAGAATATGATAAAATCTCAGATGTTTTTCTTATCATATAAATAAAGATTTATTCATATAATAATATGAGCTATGAATATATAAATAAATTTAAGATCCCAGCTGTAGATTTTAAATGAAAGAATTTTTTATTTTTATCTTATTTATGTTGATGAAATTTGTAAAATTTGTTGTAAAAGATTAAAAACACACGACCTAATATTATTAAATGCTAAAAAATTGCGTAGTATTTAATTTTTTTAGTACTAGCTCGTGAGTCACTAATGCCCATTTGAACCAGAGTTAAGTTTAAACATTTTTAATTGAGTATTTTTAAAATTAAACATCTTTAAAATTCAGTTGGCTTAACGGATAAAAAAATGGGCGTAATTTGACGATTAAAAAATTTTTAGTGGGGGGTTAAAATCAGGGGAGTAGCAATCGTGGGTCAGTTAAAAATCTTGCATGGGTCAATGTCTGATCCACGGGTCATAATTCGCCATCACAGAAGATAAATCTTGATGGTCATATTAAATTAACAATGACATTCTGGCTAATTTCTTTCTTATTTTTTAGGTTAATTTTTAAAAGTTTATATTAATAATATGTTCGTCTGAGGAGATGTTTATCCTGTTTGTTTATATAAACATGCATACTGTAATTGATTTGTATCTGTATGTCTAGGCATTTATGCGGTTTCCGGGCCCAACGCGTGTTTCCGCGCCTCGGGGTCTACTTGCGACCATCGCTGCTCGCGGGAGAGGGATCCCGTTTGCGGGACAGATGGACGCACCTATCTCAATAAATGTCTTGCTCGGGTTGAGATTTGCAGGTTCGTTTAATTTTATTTCTAAACTTTTTAGAAAAAAAAAACTGGCTATTCTGTCGAATTGGCCCAAATTAAGTTGGCTGATTTAATTTTTGAGTATTTTCTCTTATTTTCAATCTTATCTTTTCTAAATTCAAACTATTTCAGAGAAAAATGAGACAAATGAGAAAATTTTTTCTAGTTAGTATGGTGAAGTTGCAGGCAGCCAAGAATTAAACAAAACATTTTTTGTTTCTTCTTTTCCTCAACATTTCGGGTAGCTCATCGCTCCATTTCTTATTATAGATCGAATAAGTTGTCAAATTTTTATCTTCTTCTTTATTATTGTTTTATTCCCGCGGTGCGGGATCGGAGGAATTCATTCATAGTTTTTGCGACCAGTCAAAATAAATATCAGTCCAAAATTATAGATACGTCCAAGCAAAAATAAGCCCAGCTTGTTGCAGAAGCTGACGCTTGATGATAGACAAAATTGCATCTTGGGGGGCAGAAAAAATGGTAACTCCTGGTTGTCTCTCACGTTATTCGAGTGTTATTTTTAAATCAAATTATTATATATCTAATAGTAAATTAAAATAATAAATCGAGCTTATGAAAAGAATATTCTAAAAATATGGAAATGCAGAAATTTCATATAAAGATTTTTATTTTGCCCTTCACTATTTAAGAATAAATAATTAGCCTTTCTAATCAAGTAATAAAATAATAAGATAGTACAAATTTACTTAACATCGATATTTTTTTCTCTTTAAGGCCTACCAGTATACCGTGTTTAGAAGATTTAAAAAAATTAACTGTATTAAAGAAAAAAAATCTACTAATTTTTCTTAATCACTAGTTTCAAATATCAAATTTTTCCAAGTCAAAAAAAAAGTTAGAATTTCTTAATTACCTGTTCATTATTATTTTTTTCTTAATCTTTTGAACTCCCCAAAATTTGTTGGTTTCGGTTATGATGGCCTGATAACCTGATGCAAAAGATTTTTCGTTAATAGCCATAAAAATACCTATAAAGACACCGCATGGATACCAATTTATTTCTTGACCTAGCTATTTGTATAAGAATATAATTATCATAAGCCGTATTTAAGTTCTAAAAATATCCCTTTTTAGGGTGTTAGGATTTTTTCCAATAGCAAATAAACTATCGACTGACCTGAATTTGTACATAAATTTCCTTTCAGCCATATTCGGATTTTAAAATATATTATTTCCGAAGGGGACGTTAGGTCAACCTTATAGGGTCAACTGAGAATTCACCGATTCTAGAGAACTGGTTGTTTATTTATTATTATTAATAGGAATGAAAAAAGAAATATATATTGTGTATGTTGATTGAAAATGATAATTTATCGACATTTTGACCTCAAATCCTCGATTAGTTATTGACGTTTATTGTTCCTGTGTTTTATATATTAATAATTTCTTGTTCTAGAATTAAAATTTAATAAATTAATCAAGTCAACTTTATATACGATTAAGAATTAAGAGACTATAACCATGGATGGCATCATATAAAATATATTACCTGGTAATAGAAAGCTCTTTAATGATTATTTTAAATGAATACTGTTTATTAACTTTTGATTAAATTAGTTCAATTCGATTAAGAGCGAGTAAATGGGCGATCCCGTTTCGAGACCAGAAAACACCTCTTTGACCCCTTCATCATTGTATTATTAACTAGAAAAATGGACGGAAGCTTTGCCAGGAAAAGCAGCTAGGTGAAAAATAAAAAAATTTATATTTTGTTGCTGACGTTTCGAGAGCCTGTCGGGGCAAGCAAATTGTCAGAATTAAGTAGAGATGTACCTGCCCTGAAGATGAGTGCGACAGGCTCTCGAAACACCAGCAACAAAATATAAAGCTCCAATCCATTCTCCTAATTACAAATGTGCCTGGACCCCAATATGCCGGTATTTTCGAATTTTAAATATTGAATATCGTCTAAAGTCTATGTGGCCTATGGCTTTTCAGTATCTTTAAGATACTGAAAAGACTAAAATAAAATCTTCATATAAATTTATAAAAACCAATGAAGTACGCCGCTTTTGTACAAATTTATAATAATAGTTTACAAATTCACATTCACATCTTCCAGTAAATTGTCGAATTATTATTTATTATTATTCGAAAACAGAGCTGCGTTACTCGGTACATTTAAGTATTTCCAGTACTTTTTTTAATTTTCCAGTATTTGGAAGTACTCGAGACTCGAAACCTGAAGATTAATCAAGTCATTTCATATTAAAAAAATCTGGTGTGACTGGTCGCACCTTCTGTAATCGAAAATTGTATTCTGTGCTTGTCACACCAGATTTTTTTTTGTGTTAACATATATTTAATTTCCGACAGTGCGGTACATTTGAATCCAAGGTGTAAAATTTATAAACAGGAAAATATTTTTTATATTTTGTTACCATGGCAACCATTTCTCCCTATGAAGTACAAGAGTAAAGAGGTTTTCAAAAGATTGCAAGGGCAAAATGAGAATATACGTTTTAAAGAGCATCTAAAAAATAATTTATTTATGAATTTTAATCAAAATCGTTGGAGCGAATTTTGAGAAAATCGAAAAAACTGAAAGACTTCGTGTCACGTCCCAGGAGGGTGCCAAACTTAAATATTAAATGTCACCCTCCTAGCTCTTTTCGTTCTTGAGATATTTTGTTCACAGTCAGACAGACAGACACACAAACACACACACTCAGACACAAACACACAGAGACAGACCATGTTGCGAAAACCATTTTTTGACCTTAGGGAACCTCAAAATGTGTATATCCAACAAAATCTCGACATCGAATTTTTGACATAAATCCAATACTTTCTCTCTATATATATTAACATATGTAAGAGAAAGCGTAAGAGAAAGTAAAAATGAAGATATTTTATATATGGGAGGGGCATATATGTGAATAATAAAAATCACAATGTTTAATATGCTTTTGATTGTATTTACTTTGTTTTATTATTTTCCAGAATTGGCATAGAGGTGTCACATGTGGGCCCCTGCAACAATATCTCCGCCCATCGAGAAAATTGTCCAGTTTCATGTAAACACGCACCTCTTGATGGTCCCGTTTGCGGCTCAGATGGAAATGTTTACAACAATACGTGTATAATGAAATTGCTCACTTGCGGGTAACTATTGCTTTACAACCAATACGATCATCATCATCATCATCATCATCATCATCATCATTATAACCACATAACGATATGAATTGATTTGGATTTTTAGCCAAGGTGTGGTGCGAACATCAAAAAAATATTGCCAGACCACGAGACATTGTCGGGAGAGCTGTTGGCGAGTGGCAAAGCCTACCTGCGGTTCCGACGGTAAAATATACCCAAATGCCTGTCGGATGAAGACTAAAAATTGCGGGTATTACTTTTTATAATCGTCATTTAATCTTCCTAACAAAATTACTAGAGGATTTTTTTATTTTCACTCTCGATTTTTTTTTTTTAAACGACTTTGAACTTCATTTGATATTCTTTCTTTATTTTATTCTATTTATAAGGAAATCGAAAAAAGATATTATAATATGATTATACACGTATATTATTATTAGGAGAATTTTTAATTATAGACCACATTTTTGTATTAAATATTTATTAAAAATATATAAATACTGTACAACGTTTCGACTGCTTATTCTGCAGCCGTTGGAGCAAGTGCACAGTACTTGATAACGGCTGCAGAATAAGCAGTCGAAACGTTGTACAGTATTTATATATTTTTAATAAATATTTAATACAAAAATGTGGTCTATAATTAAAAATTCTCATATTAATAATATTTCAAACCACAAAAGCTTTAATAAACACATGATTATATATGTATGTACCATATATTGCAATAGTATTGAGACTAAAGCCCGGTAGTTAGGCAGCCCAAATGACACACGCACACTAAAGCTTCTTGTCAGAGCGGAAATATTTTTTTGAAAGCAGACAATAGACCCAATGACCTGCCCCCTTAATACCAACAAACTCACACTCTCTTTATAAATATTTATAGAAGATGGTATAGATAAATATATAGAGATATATATATGTTGCCCCCTCCCCCCAAGCAAAAAGTAAAATATCATCACTTCTTTTGAACTCTATAAAAAATATGTTTTTTTTACTATTTGGTGCACTGTCTGTATATACTGTATATATCTCGGCATTTCAGTCCCGGGGCTCCGCTCCGTGTCCCAAGGAATTGAAAAAAAGACCGAGAAATCAGAAATTAATATATATTAATATTAATCCATAAATGAACAATAATTCCAATTTCCCTCATCGTCGTCGAGCATTGTACTCGCTAAAGCCATCCAACTTCTATTATTTTTCAAATTAAAATTTAACAGGCTATTGGCGTAGCAATCAGAACTAATTAAATCAGCGTGATGTAATCAAACGTGTTTCAATGAAATATAAGGCAATTCATTTTCATGTTAAATGTAAAGGAAAATTAATTAATATAGAAACAAGAGAGTCTATTTACATTATAGTTGATTCATTTATAATTTATTTTATTCTCTTCAAAAGGTCTTTTTATTATTTTAAATACTAGCTGTGTGGCTCACCTCTGAATCTATCCAGGGGGTTAGAACAACCCCTTCAATTGCAATTATTTACAGTTAAGCGGGGGAACTAGGAAAATGCCGTGAAAAAGTCCATGGAACACAGATCAAAGATTTAATATTCTCTCAATCCATCAAATCGATTCTTTTAGTATCATTAGACTCCAAAATTCAAAGTTATTTCAGATTCAACATAAACAAATTTGACCAACATTTTAAATTCTCAACTCACAAAGTCAGTATAATGAATGTCGTTTTTAATAATAATGATTTTTGTTTATAGGAAACATGTCTTTGAAATTCCGATGGCATACTGTCTTGGACAAGAACGAACTGCAGGTGGACAACCCCCCTGTCCCGCGACATGTTTTGGAGAAAGTGAGCAGCCCTGCTGTGGCTCTGATGGTTATGTATATACTAACGAGTGTGAGATGAAGATGCTCAATTGTGGGTAAGATCCTTATTGCAGGATTGTGACTTTTTATAAATAAAGTAATCATCAACTTCACTAGATTAAATAATTTTTTTTATATAAACTAGTTTAAACAGGGGGGCAGACAAAATTCTTATGGGTTATTTGATTTGATGTCTTCAATCTAAAATATTAATAATAAGCCTAATTATGTTGCTATTCATTGACTTTACGAAGAGTGGCCAATACTGGCTTCCAAAAATAATTAAAATTTTAGGGAAAATGCCTAGATTGAAACAATGAACAATTTAGTTTTATAGACGAGATAAGAAATATAGGTAGAATTACAAATCAAAGAAACTGCAGCTAAGCGTAATTTCATTTATTTCCCCTCAGAGTTGACGTTTCGCTCCTGTTTTATAAGCCAAACTCGGTGTGAGCAGTCACATATAATTTGCGAACTTTGCCATATTACATTTCACCTACAATTTATATAAAACAATATACATATAATTAATATATGTAAAAGAAAAAAAAAACAACGAATAATGTAAAGGTGAAAAGTGGAAATTATAATTATATTGATTGATAATGACACCCCTAGTGTTCTGAAGATGACCCTAAACAAGACCGAAACGTCAGCTCAGAGGGGAAATAAATGAAATTACGCTTAGCTGCACTCTTTTAAATTCTAATTCTACCTATAAACAATACAATCAGCTATAAAAAAACTTCAAATAATAAGAAATAGCTAATATAATATCATATAAAATTTTCATTTTTCGTATCTTCTTCATTCTTTACTTCTTGCTCTATGGCTCAGAGGTAGAGCAATAGCTTCTGGTGCCAAGGGGTTGGCATCCCGTCCTATTTCAATTGAATTGGATACCAATCAATTGGGATAAACAATAAATAGTGACGGTGGGTCTAAATGGCTTCAGATGCCGAAAAAAAACCTTAAACAAATTAAAAAAAAAAAAACTTTTCTTTCGCATTGCTATATCTTCTATTAATAAAATAATAAAATAAATAAATCTATTTTATTAAAGATAGGATTTTTCTTTGATTTTATGTATAATTTAAATAATCAATAAGTAGTTTTAATTTGACTTTATTACATTATATTAGCAATTTCTTAAGATTTTATAAGAAATAGTTGATGGCTTGGCTTATTTTTTGCGCATTCTAATGGCATAGAATTCCTTCCATTTGTTGAAAAGACAACTAATTACTGGTTATACGATTTGATTGTATTGCAGACCCTCTAAACGGAAAGTGACGAAGCAAGAATTTAGCAAATGCAGAGCCAGGTACACGAAATGTTTAAAAGTGACCTGCCCTGCAGGAGAACAAGCAGATCCTGTTTGCGGAACTGATGGGGTTACGTACGCAAGTAATTGCCGTTTGCAACAAGCCAATTGCCTGTAAGTTTTTTTTTTATAATTAATAATAAGCGACGTGTATAAAAATATTAATTAAAAGAATTTTACAAAAAGGGGGTGTATATAAATTTAAATTAATATTCATAGCATATGAATGAATATTCCGATTACCCTTTGAAATAGACATTCTTATATCCTGCTGAGAAAGATTTTGCCTAACGACAAGGCGGGGGGGGGGTGGGGGTGGCCGGGGTGGGGTCGTGGGGGGGGGGGGGGGGGGGGTGTGTGTGGTGTGTGTGGGGGGGGGGGAAGGAGGGGGGGGTTATTTGTAGGGGAATATTTAAAATAAAATTAATTTGATTTTTAGTTTTTGATTTTTCAAAATTTAAGATTTTGTTATTAAAATAATTTTTTTTAGTTTTTAAATGTATATTTCTTTTGCTAAATGTTGTTTATTTGTGTATAGGAAAGATAGGAGAAATGGTGATGTTAAAATATAAATATTTTATATTATAAATTTTAATTGAATTAAATTTTGGGATATAATTAAAAAATTGGTGATAATTGATTGAGGAAGAGAAGGAATTTTTGATTAGTGGCGCCTCACGCGTCGAAAGAGCAAACTGTTATGATTCTTTCGGTTTTAATTTCAAGTTTTATTTTTTATTTTATTTTTTTTTATTATTATAGGAATTTTTAATTACAGACCACATTTTGTATTAATTATTTATCAAAAATATATAAATACTGTATAACGTTTCGACTGCTTATTATGCAGTCATGGGCGTATCTAGGGGTGCCGGAGGGAGGCCTGCCCCCCAAAGGGCTCCTGCCCCCCCCCCCCCCCCCACCCCCCCCACACAAAAAAAAAAGAGAAGAGGCGGGGCGGCCCCGGCCCCCGGGGGGGGGCCGCCCCCCCCCCCGCCCCCCGGCCCCCCCCCCCCCCCCCCCCCCCCCCCCCCCCCTCTCCCCTGCAGTCAAATACTGGACATTTGAACTAGCTACAGTAGTTCATGGGCGTAACTGGAGAATTTGGCTGGGGGGGGGCATGGGACCAGCTATCCTCCAGGGGGCCTGAAAAGCCCCATATTTTCTCAATTTTTCTTGGGACAGGGAGCTTTCTGGGGTGGGGGGGGGGACCTCGGCACCCTCCTAGTTACGCCCATGCAGTAGATCACTTGAGTCGGTGAAAGTGCACAGTAGCTACTTGAAAACGACTGCAGAATAAGTAAGTCGAAACGTTATAAAGTATTTATATGTTTTTAATAAATAATTAATACAAAATGTGGTCTATAATTAAAAACTCCCATAATAATATTTTTTTTACTTTTTTAATTAGCTTCCGTCATTTTGAAGAATTGTAATGGAGAGTAGATATACATTTCCAATTAGTCTTCATTTAAAGTTTAGATGCTCTTTCTTCTTTTTTTAAAATACTACCTCATTTCCTAATTTAAATTGAGTTCTAATTTTCGCTTGTTAGTTGAATATTAAGTTCGCGGCATGATTCGCTAACCGCATTAATGTTATTATTATTATTTTTTTATTTTCAGGAAGGGAATTCAATTAGCACATGTCGGCAATTGTACAGTGATGAACCAACGTGAAGACCCATGCCCGCAAAATTGTCCTGTTCTCAAAGGCGAACGACCTGTTTGTGGCTCGGACGGAAATGCATATCGGTATAAATATATTTTTTTTTAAACAAATATAATTTTCAATTATTTTTTTTAATTAATCGTGCAAATAAATTATAAATAAGAAATATAACATATGATGAGAAAGCAAGTCTATGCCAGGAAATGAAACTGGATTTTAATTTTGAAGAAACTTGATCTGATTAATAATTATAAATATTATATTAAACGAGCTTATCATAACTATATAATTTGTAAAAAAATGTAAAAGGGTGCAGTGAAATCTAAAGGATAAATTGAGTCATTTTTATTTTAAGAGGCCATTAATTGAAGTTCATAAGAGGTAGAGCATTGGATTCTGGTGCCAAAGATCGAGGAAGCAAAAAAATTATTTCAATTGATTTGGATACCAATCAATTGAAAGAAATGGGATGGGGTCTAAAAAAAAAAAAAAAAATTAAAGTTCAGCCCCTAATTGAAATGAATCTATCCAAAATATTTTTTTGGAGAGAAGAAGAGATTTTTTGATGATCCAAGCGATAACACCCCCCCCCCCCCCTCCCTAAATCAATAAATTTTAAAGAATATAAAATATCAACTCTTATATTAAATTGTGTTTTATTATGTTAATGTTTGCAATAATTCTATAGATGAGTCTTCTCTCTTGCATCCAAATCATCTTGGCAAAGTTACTAGCCTACTTGTAGTTTGGCCTTGCATTGGTTTTGACGAGACATTCTGGCCAAGTATGGCGAGTTCAGTTGGTTCACGCCAAATAAGGCTATCAATTTTAATGAGATATCGCGTATACGTTAATGAAAATGAACGTATATTTTGAAATGGCCCTAGACGGTCAATCATTTAGATCAAAAGATTGAATCAAGCCAGATTGACCATTTAGAAACCTGTTTGAAATTATTGAAGGTGATTGATAGAAATTTTGAATGACTCAATCAATTGATTGTCTAGGCCCATTTTGATCAATCATTAGTCATGGAGTTTATCCGGCTCTCCCCAAAAAGATACAAAACGAAGACGAAATTGGAGAAAAAAGCCCACAAAGTTTAAAACATAAGTTTATGAGCCTCATAATAGAATTGTAATTGAGTAAATGCTCATGAGTGAAGCAACTTCTTAATTTGTAACATTCCTTGGGCCAACGTCGTTTCCGCATTGTGTTTTTCCCTTTAACGGCAATCAACATCAATGCAAAGAAGAGCAAATCGGTGAAGAGGCGTACTAAGGGGGAGGGACGGGGGGGGGGAGTTTATCAAAAGATTAGTTTGATCGAAGTTGATTGAAGCGCCCGTCAATCGATTGACTGAACCGTTTGATCACAATGATTGACCGTGTAGGGCAGTGGTTTCCAAACTTTATGTTACCACGCCTCCCTTAAAAATAATTAATCTTATGACGCCTCCCCCCACCCCCATTTTATAAAATAATACAAAACAAAAAAAATATAAATGTATATAAAAATATTAAAAATAAATTTTTTTGCAAAAAAAAGTTTTTTTTTTTTTCAAATCTCGGGAAGGGGGGGGGGGTAATTACACTTTTACTCCCCCCTCTTTTATCCGCCCTTGCTAGGGAGGCGCGCCTCACAGTTTGGAAAACGCTGGTATAAGGGTATTTTATGGCTGGTGGAATTTGTATCAGGAATGAAAGTAAGAAAAAACGAAGCTAGAATTTTTTCCTTAAAAATATATTTTAACAGCTTACGTTTCGGCCTTGGTCAAATACATTCTTGGATGACCACTAACAGCTCCGAGGATGGCTTTGACCAAAGCCGAAACGTCAGCTGTTAAAATATATTTTTAAAGAAAAAATTCTGGCTTCGTTTTTTTTAACTTTCATTCCTGAAGAGAAATATTTTTCTCAAATCTTATTTTCACACCTTAGGGGGGTGCCTAACTTAAATATAAAATTTCAACCTCGTAGCTCAATTCCTTCATGTTTTAAATTGAACCCAAACAGACACACAGACAGATCATGTCGCGAAAACCACTTTTTTGGAATCAGGGGACCTCAAAACATGTATATATGTATATCTATCAAAATCTCGACATCGAATTTTTGACATGAATCCAATACTTTCTCTCTATAGGCCTATATATGTATATTAACTTATACATATAGGCAAGGGAAAATAAAAAATTCAAATACTGATTGAGATTAGTTCTATATATAAAAAGATGCGGAAACTCAGCCTAGTAAAATTCTAAGTGGTCTAATCATATCTTACTTTTCTACCTAATGAAAAAATCCCTACAATATTCTGCAAGGGATTCAATGGATTCCCGATTCGAAATTACCCTGTGCTATTATTTATCTGTTTATGAGAGTTTCGAAATCTTCAAAAATTAATTCCGCCCCAGTAATAAGAAATTTTAGAATGACATTAAAATGTTTCTATCCTACTATACTCTTTGATAAATATTGAATATAAATTTTAACTCAAACGGAATGCACTTATTTTTTAGTAAAAGTATTAAAAAAAACATTAATATCTTTATGCATTATAGGGGATGGGGCATTAACCCCCCTTGTTAATGTCTTCATACCTCCCCTTTAAGGAAATGCGAGCCTTCACCGCGAAATTACTCGCAAAATAATTTGAATACATTTATAAATAATTATTTTAATTTTTATTTTATTTTAATTTTCAACCCTTAATCCACCCCTGTGTAAAAATATATTAAGGAAATTTGATTAACAAAAATATATGCTATACCGAACGTCGCGGGTCCGATTTGGATACCAAATGGCTTAAATAAGAATGCCTGGACCCCCAATATGAATATTATTAATTAATAACGGTTATCGTATAAAGTCTTATATGGCCTGAGTTGTCGAAAACTGAATGTGTGAATGTGTGTGTGAGTGTGAATGAGAAAGTGCTTAAAAAAAAATAAATAAATAAAAAACTAATTTTTTTTCAATGACACCTACACTCCCCCCCCCCCTTTCAACAGCTTATATTCTCCCTCTACCCTTTGTGAAATACAAAATATTTAATTTCATATTCAAAAGAATACTTTTTCGAAGCCAAATTATATATTTGTTTCTATCATTTTTTTCAACGATAAAATGCATAATAATTACCTTTAATAAGACTCTCAAGAGGGTGTGTTGGCTGACGGAGTGGTCAGGGTGGGTTACACTATATTAATTATTCACTTTAAATCACTTAAAACACAACTTTAAAAAAAGAGAGCAAGCAGCAGGCGCGCCTGCCGCCCAGCCACCCACTCGACTGAACGAGAGACTTGTCTTTCTCTGTTTGTATAGGAATAAAAATAAATGAAAATAACAATTCCCTTTTTATTAAAAGTAAAAAAATATCTTTTTCTCTAATCTAACTATATTTTGAGCTGGAAAAGAATGTCAACAAGTGATTTGGAATATTCCAAGGCCTTTCTTAAATAATCAACCCTTCATCCCCCTAATCAAAATAATAATCAAAGCTATTTTTTGAATTTTTTCTATTTAGTGGCTTCGATTTAGCTAAAATAAATTAAAAAACATTTTTTTCAATTTTTCAACCCCTAATTCAATCTTTTTTTTTTTTTTTAACACTCACACTTTTTCCCCATTTAAAATTAGGCCATTTAACGACTTTAACCGATACTCGAATGTATCTATTAGGGTCCAGGCATTTTTATTTAAGCCATTTGGTATCCAAATGGCCCAGAATCTTCTAAATATTATTATTTGATTTATAAAACTAGCAATCATTTAGAAAATTGATCTTGGTGACCAATATTCGCGCCTCCCCTTAGACTAGTCCGCGCCTCCCTAGGGAGGCGCGCCTCACAGTTTGGAAAACGCTGGTGTAGGGCCTCCTTTAAATGTTGGAAATATTAACATCGATAGGGAGTCCAAACCAATCCTCTTTAAAAATTAGGATTTACCAAATTTTTAAGTGTAAAGTGTAATATTATAAATAAATTTTCAGATCTGATTGTGAGTTGCGACGGCAGACGTGTGGCCAGCGAGTGGTAGCCGTTGCTCCTCATCATTGTCCAACCACCGCTTTATGCAACCAGGCTTGTTCAGCTGATCGAAATTTTGTTTGCGGAAGTGACAACAAACTTTATCGAAATGAATGCGAAATGAAACGACAAAATTGCGGGTAATTATAATCTATTATTTGTAATGTCCAGATCCATCCCTAAATGATTAATTTGTTTTTGATAATATTTCTTTCTTCTTGATTCTTTTAAAGAAGATCCTTATTCTAATTTTCAAGTGAATCATTTTAAGTTAAAATTAATTGACTTTTATCTTGATTGTTTAGGAAACATGTATTTGTGGTTCCTACAAAACGATGCCTCCAAGGATTTGCATTTAAAGGCTGTCAACGCATTTGTCCTCCACTTTATGATCCTGTCTGTGGCACCGACGCTAAAACATACAGCAATTCATGTTTTCTAGAACTTGAAAATTGTCGTAGTCGATCGCTTGTTACGAAAAAACATCATGGAAAATGTGGGCAACCTATCCAAGAACCGAAAAATTATCTTTATTGATTAGGCAAGCTTTAAAAAAAAAAAAAAAAAAAATATATTAGATTTATGCCAACTTGCCACCCCTCAAGTCATCATGTATTAATTCATTCTTTAAGATCATAATTTCACAATAGGTGGTGATTTGTTTGTTTTTGGAGAGGGAGTAAAGAAGATATGAAGCCAATTTTGGCCAAATAGTTCGTTCACATAGGATCTATATTTTTTTATGTGAAATGAAAAGGAAAAAAAAATCGGAAGTCTTGTTAAATAATTCTTCAAGTTCAGACAATATTAAATAATTTCGAATGTTTGAAGTGAGACTATCAAAATCAAATGGACAAAAAATTTGCCTCTTTTTTCTCTACTTAAAATGAAAAGACCAAAGAAGCGAATGATTTATAATAATTGATAATAACAAATTTCAAATATGACTTTCTTTAAAGACGGTAAAATTTAATTTTGTCATTTATATCAAGTGATATGACATACAAATACGGTATTTCTTAAGTTGATACTGTACATTTCAATTTTCTCAAATTTCGCTCTAATGATTTTGATTAAAATTCACAAATCATTTATTTTTTAGATGTTCTATAAAATGTATATTCTCATTTTGCTCGTGAAATTGTTTGAAACACACTTTATTCCGGTACTTCACAAAAAAAAAATAGAAGAAATAGTTGCCATAATAAAAAACATATGAAAATATTTTTCTATTCTTAGAAATTTTACATCTTGACTTGTAATGTATTGCTGATGTTACTAAAAATATGTCGTCACAAAAATCTACAACACAAATTACCTATGGTAATGGAAAGTTGTTTTACGGTAATTGAAAGCTGTCTGCTGTGCGACCAGTCACACCAGATAAGTGATTAAAGTATTTTCTAGCTCGATTAGACCCAGTGGAATAGACGGGACCTACGTATGCGATATCATGAGTGAGATTACTCCGTTTAAAAGAAAAATTTCGAAAATTCTATTTCGTTATATAATTAATTTAGTTGTGAGATGACCGAGCTGGAGCTCGGTGGTTTTTTCTTTTGATAAAATTGAAAAAAAAAGTACATAAGTAAAGTACTAGTACTCGAAGCCTCTCAAAGACAAGACCTAGCTTAATTTCATATTGGCACCGGAAATAGTATATAAGTCCTACTTAAAATTTAAAATAAATCAGAGCAAATTTTTGAAAAAATGGAAATAACTAAAAAAATACAGTAGTACTCGAGGTTTCCCAAAAACTAGATCAAACGTAGTTTGTATTGTATACCACAAATAGTAAATATTTAAAATTTGAAAGAAATCGGTAATATAAAATCACTCAAGAATTTATGCGAGAAAGATATAGACAAAGGAAAAAGTGGAAAATTTTATTAAAGAAAAAGTGAAAAAGGCTGAAAAGTTAAAAAATACAATATAAAAAGATCTCCAAGCTAGAATTTTTCTAAGTAGCAAATGTCCTCTGATCACCACCTATATCACTATTCTCATCTAATCATCTTTCATCAATTAAGTATAGAGTATTAGTATTAAGTTCATCAATTTTCATGTAGTCTATTTATTAAATTATCTACTCTATTTTTTAAATAATATTTTATTATAATATCGTATTTTTTTATTTGAATAAAATAATGAAAAAAATAAAACAATTAATATAATTTATTATAACACTTTATGTGCCAATGAATTTAAATAAATAATTTAATTAATTTTGTGATTGAATGTGTATTTATAATAATTATAAAATAAAAATCAATTCAAAAATTACTATATGTATATTAAATAAAATCAAATATTAGAAGCTTAAATAAATATATTATATTTATATTATATTTGAATTTTCACTCACGAACTCACATCTGGTGAGTTCTTGAGTGACGACCACGAGTTACCCGAACTAACCTATCATTTTCTATCACTACTCTTTCAAACTTTCCTTTTCACGCTCCCAGGGCCGCAGACAGACTTGACGGGCTCCGGGGCTACTTACTAATACGGGCCTCCCGCATAAAAAAAAAACAAAGTTTTTTTTAGTATATAAAAGGCTATTGTGGCCTTCATGCCAACAATTTTTTACACAGTTTTTGACACAACTTTTGAAATAGTTTTTTTTTTTTTTTTTTTTTTAATATATTGGCCCCGGATGCCCGACAACAATTTTAATTGAAATTTTAAGATTTGAGTTTAAAGGGCCCGGGCCCCCTGAGGAAAAATTTCAACAAAATGATTTTTTTAATTGAAATTTTAAGATTTGAGCTTAAAGGGCCGGGCCCCCTGAGGAAAAAATTTCGAGAAAATGATTTTTTTTAATTGAAATTTTAACCATGAATTTTTTATTAAAATTTTAAGGTGGGAGCGCAATGGGCCCGGGCCCCCTCGTAGGGCCCGGGCCCCGGGGATATAGCCCCCTGCCCCCACCCCCCCTGTCTGCGGCCCTGCACGCTCCACTAATTTAAAGTTTTCTCATTTAGCGAAACCGAAAGAATTAGAAAAGTGTTCTATGAAAAAGTCAGCTGTTATCTTTTTAGGAATTGACGAAGACAACCATATTAAATTACAGGGACACATTTACACACGAAGGCCTACTTTTCTTTTTGAAGAGCGGATGATGTAAGACCAGTGGGAAAAGATGTAGGCCTATGTGAATTAAATAAATATGGATTGATTGCAGCCGTATTCATTATTGCCTGATACGAGTTGAATCAAAAATAGCGGCACCTAATAAAGAAAGGGCGGGCCCGAGCCAGCTCGAGGGGGGCGAAGCGAAGGCGGAAGGAGTGGCTAGCCATATATTTCATTAAACGCCCTATACTGCCCTATTAGTCGGGAGGGGAGGAGAAATCATTCTGAACCCCCCCCCCCCCCATCAAAAATTCCTGACCACGCCTATGGTCCAGGCATTCTTCAACCTACTGTTGATAGGCAAAGTTGTTTTTTTTTTATTATTTATTAGGGGTGACCCCTCAGTCATTCCCTTCACATACATACTGGGCAAAGTTAAAAAGGAAAGACAATTTGATATCATCTGACATGAGATTGAAGGAAACGAAGGCAACACACCAAGCGGGGAGAATTTGAACTATGTTGTATGATTTGATTCTCTTATGCAAGTGACAATCAAGTAAATGGCGATTCTTAGAAAAACTATTAATGACTGATTCTTAGAATTATTTAAGATATTTATATTACAAAAAATAAGAAATAAGATATTTATCAAATAAAAAATTAAATGATAGAAATTCTTAGAATACACAATTTTACAAGAGAATAAATAGATTAGAGAGAGTGAGTCTAAACAAACTAAATATAATTACCATTAAAAAATAATTCTGAACTGACCCCGCAGTGTGAGACGTGAGATAGACGACCATTAAAAATAATTTTCGATAATCCAAGAACACTTATTAAAACAAAATAAAAAAAAAACTTTTTAATTAAAAAATGCAAATTATTAGAAAGCGAATGGCCATATCCATATTCATTTAATTTATTGAAAATGAAATAGCAAAATCAATGATTAATCCTTTATTGGTTTTATTTTAAAATAAATAATCTAATGCTTTTTTAAAAGAAAAATATGGGATTAAGTAAAACCATAGGTATTTACAAATACAATAAAACTCACCATTTGGCTTGATTGAAGAAATTGAGCCCCCATAAACGAAACGACACTATTTAACATCACTAAAACGAATACGGTCACTCACTGTAAAAGACTCGAAGGTCAACTGGCGATGATGATGAAGGAGATGGAAGGCGTCTCTCCAAAGAATATAAAACGGGCGCGCTCGGAAAATTATAATTTTTTTTTTTTAATTTATTAATAGAAAATAAATTTAAATATAAATTCAATATTATCTTAAAAAATTATTTAATTATATTTTAAAGAGCATCTAAGAAATAATTGACTTTTGAATTTTAAACAAAATCGTTGGAGCGAATTTTGAAAAAATCAAAAAAAAAAAAAAGTAATGTGCTAGTACTCTTTGGCCTTTTTGATCAAAAGCTTATTTTCTCGCCTCGGGGAGGTGCATAACTTAAAAATAAAATTTCGATCACCTGGCTGGATTTCTTCATGCATAAAATTTGATACAGATACACAGACAGACAGACACACACAAGAGAAAGTAAAAACATTTTAAAATAGGTGGTAGCATCTCAATTAACCGCGTTAGTCAATATGGCTGGTAGGTGCTGCCATCTGGTAATGTGACTTATGCTTTCCTACTGGTGGCTAGCATTGGAAATAGGCAGCAAGAGGCACACATACATTGACACTTGCTCTCACACTTCAATATTCAGTTTGGATCTATGATACTATAGTGCATTTGATTAAATTGTGTTTACAATTAGACTCATTTACATTCCATTAAATGACTTTAAAAACCTTAACGATTCCATTTATTTATAGAACGTTGTGATTTGTGATTATTTATCAGTGATCTATCCATCCGCTTGGAAGAATTCAACAATTAAGGTAATTAAAAAAACCTTCACTTATCATTTTATAATAACAAGGTTAAATTCATTTTTGACATCTTATTAATTAAAGTTTTATATTCCAATTTAATACCATTAATAATGACCTAGATTTCAACATAACCAAACACTATCGATTTTTACTTTAATTAATATATCAAAATTAATTAAATTTTATGAATTTTGAAAACCTTCCCTAGCTCACCCTATATAATCTTGACCTTTGACCTCCATTTTAACTCACATAAAAATGAACCCTTAAGATATCAATCTATTTACTTTTTTTTTTATTAACGCAAATGACAGATCGAATGAAATGCCCGGGCATACGAATACTGGCCATAAAAACTCTTTTAATTTCACTCTCAAATTAATTGCATGTCAATAGATAAATTGAAAGGAAAATTTATTTTGTGTTTCTTAAATAATCTATAATTTAGGTTTATGAGTAAAAGAAAATAGCTCCTAGGAGATGTCTAGGGCTCAAATGCCCGGGGTTTTTATTGAATTTTTTGACGTTTTAAGAAAAATTAATGTCATTGTACCTAATCAAAATCGGAAGTAGGAGAATTTCATTACTATGATCTCAAAAGTAATTCAGATTTCAAAAAACCCGTTAAATTGTTGAAAAATTTCCATGATATGACAAATTCCAACATTAACTAAGTTAATTTTCTACTACAATTTATGGATATATTCCAAATACAGATTTTACAATTTTAAGCTAGAAACTTATTGGCATCGAAATTTCAATTGATCAAATTCGTTCCCAATTTAAGCAAACATTTTTTTCACACACATACCAGTTCACACTAACACACAGAAATAAACCTGGGGATGTCTAAAACGTCGAGAATCATCAATACCTCAAGGTCATATTTTTTGACAATTTCAATGTCCCGGAATAGAGCTAACTAGCCGACTCCTTTCGACGACAGCGGTATCGTAAAACATTTCTATTGGTGATGAAAAGAATGATTTGTGTTATTTAGATCGAACCTTTTGAACAAAATGGGCCAAAAAGTAAAACCTAGTACTTTACTGATGTACTTTTTCAGTTTTTTTTGCTCTAACGATTTTCGATTTAAATTCAAAAATCAATTATTTTTAGATGCTGTTCAAAATTGTTTGAAGCAGACTTTACTCTTGTTCTTCAAAGGAAAAAATCTGATGTGACTGGTCGCAAACAACTTTCTCTTACCTTTTGCCATTGAAATCTTCTGAAGACCACTTTACTCTTGTACTTCATAGGAGAAATGGTTGCTATGGTAACAAAATATAAATATTTTCCCATACTTAAAAATTTTACATCTTGAAATTCGAATGTACTGTACTATCGGAAACTAAATATATGCCTGGTGTGACAAGCACAGAACCCAACTTTCGTTTATTGAAGGTAAGAGAAAGTTGTGTACTGTGCGACCGACCAGTCACATCAGATTTTTTCATATTGCATTAGTAATACAGTAGTATTGTAAAGGTTAAAGTTGTCATGTTTTTTTGGACATTCATCCAGGAAATGAATAAATAGGATGAACGACAAGGAAAGAAAGAATAATATTAGAAATTAAGTTTGCAAACTCACAATATAATTTAAATCAGAGGAAATGGAGTTATAATCTGTTTTTCCCATAGATATACGTATTTTTCACAAAATTCAACCTACTCGTTGAACACGTTGTGAATTCTCTGCGAATTCATTTCTCATCACAAAGGTCTCTCTCAAAATGAATATATCATCTTGTTCTTCTTTCCTCGCCTTATTATATACCAGTGGTCTACCACTGTCCGGGGGCTACGCCCCCTGAACCTCCTTGCTGCAAATGCATCAAATTTATTCTTGCTAACTGTTTGGAAATTTTCAAATTTTCCTCTCCTAGCTCTTTTCCTTCTTGAGATATTTTGTTCGCAGACATACACACAGACAGACAGACCATGTTGCGTAAACCACTTTTTTTGGACTCAGGGAACCTCAAAACGAGTAAATCCATCAAAATCTCAACACGAATTTTTTTTGACATGTTTAAATGTTGGGTTCAAGAGACTGTTCTGTATTTTTAGTGATAATTATCCAAACCAATCTTGTATGGCTGAATTTTTGAGATTCCTCATTTTAAAGGATTCTGGCCAAATATACGAATTAAATTAAATGAAATAAATTAAAATTAAATGATAAATGGATGGACAGGAGCAATTCAATCTTGGGCTCCTTAGTGAGCACTCGACTATATAACTCTAATCCCCTTGGGATTGGTGCAGAAAACATATTCTTTTTAATTAAATTTTCTTAGACAAATTAAAACTTTTAAAAAGGGATTTGCAAAACTTTTAACTTTCATCTAATTTTTATACTTAATAAAAAAAAAAGAAAACATTTTACAAAAGTTAAACTACTACACTTGTAAGCTAGAATAATTCCCGTTAAGCTTTTGGAAGCAATGCATATAAATTGTCATTTACACTATACTTTTAATGCTCTTAATAGACACTTCCTTAAATTCATTAAATACGTTAATTTCCTCTTATATCCCAAAGTTCCCCGCTGCCTTTATTAAAGTTAATTTCTTAAAATCCCTCTCGATTAGATTTTAAGCATTATGTTCTATTAGAATTTATATAATTTTCGTATTAATTTGCAACTACTCAACATAATTTTTTTTTTTATAAAATTAGACATGAAATCCTACTTAATTTTCAATTTTCTTTTCTCTTTTAATTAATCTAAAGGCATTTATATAAAGTCAGTAAAAGCTTGATGATTCTCAAACCGTGGGGCAAAATAAAATACTATGCAAAACTACTGAACCAAATTTACTTCCGTAAATAAGTGGTGACGGCAATGGGGCACCAGTGGCAAACTGCTCGGGAGAAGAGTATGATTTTTATTAGAGACTGGCATTAAGAAGGATCCTTAAAACAAATGAAAATAAGAAGGGAAATTTTTTTTAAATGAAAAGACCTAGGGCAACAACAGCTCCAATATTTCTTTCTTCTAAGGGGGAGGGGATTAAGCCCCCTTCTGGTTGCTTCACTTGATGGTTCCGGCGGGATGGGAAGCGAACCCCTGGCACAAGAAATGAATCTTCTACCATTGCGCTACGGCCTTAGAGTTTGAAAAGACATGAATCTATGAATTTTAACGTTGAAAGGGAATTTTTTTTAGTTGACTTACCATCTTAAAATATTATAAAATAAGACTTTTTCTTTTGTAAATCAAAAAGAAGTCAAAATAAATGTAATCGGTACCTCCTAGCAAAATGGACGTTTGTACAGCGTGGTTCGGTTAAAACCAAGGTGGTTAAAACCATAGGGTAAAACCGATTTTAACCGTCCTGGTTTTAATCCAATTTTGACCAGTGGTTTTTATTGAAATAAACAAATAAATTTCATATTACATTTTAAAATTACATAATTACATAAAACATAAATCATACAGAAATGGAAGATCTAAAAAATTGAACTTAAAAATAACTAAACATAAATTTAACATTAGTATTTACAGGAATTTCGGACCACTAGTTTCAAGTAAAAGTTGAAGTTTTGAAAAAAAAAATCCGACATAAAAAATCTGGTGTAACTGGCCGCACAACACAAACTTTCGCTTACTTTCACTAGTGAAAAGTTGTTTTCTGTGCTTGTCACACCAAACTTTTTCTGTCAGGATATATATAAAAAAAATAAAATTAATTTAATTTAAGGCCTTTTTAGGCATCGGAGGCCATTTAGACCCCGTCCCTATTTATTCAAATTAATTGGTATTCAATACAATTAAAATTAATTTTGTGGTTAAAACCAATTTTGGACGGTTTTAACCACTGCCCTGGTAAAAATCTAAAAAAGTGGTTTCTTTAACCACCCTGAAGAAGGGATGCCCTTTAGACTCCTGAAACGTAGGTTAATGGAAACAAATTTGGCCTAAATATACCTCCAACACAAGCGTTATTATTTAATTAGTTTATTTTAGTAAACTATTTCCAAAATTATATTAAATAAACACCTGACAAGGAAAGTTAAACGATTCCGTTATTTTTGATTATAAGATGTGATTGACTGACCTATTAGAATTAACTAGAGCTAATGGACATCTTACTATCTTTTGTCCAGGATCTGCGAGTCAGAGATTGAGCGACGAGCCTCGTCTTCGGCCCCGACTGCCATGACTTTTTCAATTCAGTGTATTGGTGTAAGTACTTGAATTTTGACATGTGGCTGTACGTCCGGTTTCGGGCTGTCCTTCACTGCATGAATTTCTTCTTTTTGGTGGTCCTACTGCAAGACACACCACCGTCCAATCACGTCTCATGTCTTGTTTTAAATATATTTGCCTAAGGATAATAAGGTAAAAACAATATCTCAGTATTATTATTGACGTCTAGATTAGCTTCGGTAGTTTTGCTTTTAGAAGCAAATAGATGAAATATTCCTTATTGAATGAATAGAATTAGTAGCCTATTTACTCTTTAATAAACTTCTTCGATTTAATTTTCGATTTCAACTATTATATATCTCAATACAACCTGCTATTTTTCAAAAAATGCATTAATATTATCTTAGATCCGGTTGTAATTAAAAATTAAATTTGGGTTAGAAGTAAATTTAAAATGTTTTGTCTTCAAAACTATAAGAGTTATAGCTAAATATTTTTCGAGATCTCATTATTTGAATAAGACTAATTGTATTCAAAATACCTCAGATTCGGAACTTTAACTAAAGAGTCATAGATATATGTTAACTAGACATGTGAGTATTTTTTACTGATGAAGGCCAAACATCCCATGTTCCTGACTCGAACCTAGGATCTCCGCCTTTCCGGGGCATAGAAGTGCTATCCATTGCACCAGGCCAGGTCGAGGGTCCGGTGGCCTGGTGCAATGGATAGCACGCCTATGCCCCGTGGGGGGGGGGGGGGTGAGGGGAGATCCTGGGTTCGATTCCCGGGGGCCATGGGATGTTTGGCCTCATCAATAAAGAACACCTCACGATAGTCTTGTTAAATATAAGAGTTATTTTTCTTATAAACATTTTAATTTTGATTTCCTTTTTGTCACCCTACGTCCATTGAAATTCAACAGTTAAGGCTCTTTTGCTGTACATTTTATTTAGAAATCTTCTGAAACAAATTACTTAGGGAGATAGACAATGGTTTCAATGGTAACAAAATAGTAAATACCAATACTTATAAATTTTAATCTGAATATATGTGTAGCGGGAATTATATTATTCGATATTATAATTTGTCTTATTGTCATAGAAATCGATTACCGAACGTCAAGAAAGTTCAGTCCCTATTTTTCTCTTCATTTCTTCCCATTGGAAGTATTCAGAGAGAAAATATTTTAATCGTTAAATAATCCGACCCCGAGATTTTAATATTTCTCAACGTAATATTTGTACCTTCGAATGTGTGTATATGCGGGAATACGATAACTTGAAAATTCAACAAGTTAGAATCAATGAGATTTCTCCATAAGTGATGATATGGATCTTGATTAAAAAATTCTTATCTTCTCTGCATGGAGTCATTTTTATTTGAAGTCTTATTAGAGGCAAGAAGAATGTGCTTCGTGCACAATACTTTTTGAATCTTCATATAAAATCCAGTAAAAAATATTTCGACCTTTTTAAAAAAGTATTAAAAAATGGACAATAACTGTATATTTAACAAATGTGGCCACTCTCTCACATTCAATAATCATCCATATTTGAGCAGAGCTAAAAGGCCTAAGTTAAGATATTCTTTGCTCCCAAGGAGAGTGATCTCCCTCACTTCTGTCATTTCCTAATACTTATAATAAAAGAACATGAATTGAATTATGGGCCTAAAATTTTGAAATAGGCAACTAAGGAAAAAATCAGAAAAATATAGCCCTAGGAGAAGACTGCCCGCCGCGAGGCGTGGAGGTCCTGGTTCGACTCCAGGGGGCGCAATTTTTGCCCAATCTTAAGCACAAACACATCTCTCAAATTTGCTATCTTAAACAATATATTGATTGACTATCAACAGTCTTTTTTGAGCGTTGTTTAAAAAAAAAACAACAGATAGAAATTTTATTTGACTTTTGTACGTACTTTTTCAGTTCAGTTATTGTTTTTCACTCTCAATTTTTTTTTGATATATAATTCCAGTCACTTTTTGCTACGTTTTTAATGATTATCATTTTAAATAATTCAATAAACTGCATTTATTCATAATTTCAATCGACTTGTATCTCGGGGCCACCCATCCGTGGTTCAGCCATGCTTGCATTAACTTATTTATTTGCAACGATCTTGTTGGCTATAGTCTTCTACTCACTTGTCAGCCAAACCCGTCTGTTCTAGAAACATTTAATTAATTACTTCTGACCTCCATAAAAATATTGATTATAAATTTTACATTCTGCTACATCATATATATTTTTATGGGTTATTAAATCATTAATTAACCTGAAATATTTTTCCCTTAAATATGTTGGATACATCAGCTGTTTTTTAAAATATTCAGCTTAGAAATATGTTCCCTACATCATTTAATAACCCTTAATTTTATATACACCGTACACCTTCTGAATATTCATTAAGTATCTAATAAATAAAAGGATATGAAGTCAATATAATTTCAAGGAAAAAATTAATAAACTTTTTCACAACCAAATACGCCAACTATATTGTTTATCTATCAAGGAAGTCTCAGAATATATTTTTATTAAATACGGATACCAATGATTTAACTCAATTTTTTAGTATTTTATATATTTGTAATGTTTCCCATATTCTTAAATTATTTTAAAGCTCAACTACCTTCCTCTCAAAATTTGTAGCAGTATAGGGTGGCACTTCTGGGAGAGGAGGAAATTTTTTTGTTCTCTCACATTCAAAGGGGTTTGGTTACTTGCTGGTTATTTCTATTAAGATGATTATGGGAAAATGTGTATGTTTGTGATTAATGGATAATGCACTATTCTTCATTGGAATATTTTAAATATTTCTTTCTTAGTTCAGGGATGGTGAATTTTTATAGATGCATAAAAGGGCGCCTTGTCTCCCCTTTATAATGATTTACTTGCACTCACTTTTAGTTACTTCTTTAATATTTACCATTCGAACATATACAGTCGACTCTCGATAATTCGAAATCCAAGGGACTTCAAGAAAAATTGGAATTATCGGGTTTTTAATTATCAAGAAAACCAATTCCGAATCGAAGTCTTTTGCTTTCGATTTGAAGAGAGCTCCTCCAACAGCTATGTTTTGTGAACTACATTGTCGGAGCCACTTGATTAACGAATCCTCGAGAATAGGGAATTCCCCGTCTCTGGTCCGCTTGAGATTTCCGTGTAAATGACTTTGTAAAATTTCTTTCTTTTTCATCAGACAGTTGTTGGCGGAATTTTGAAATTTTGGTGATATCTTTTTTTTTGGACCACTTTCCAAAGCAACGATAATTTTTTATTCGGACCCAGTACGCGCACATACTTCTGTCATGCATTCATCGTGACAAACTAAAGAAAATTGGGAAGTTAAGCTGAACTGAAAGGAGGTAAAAATTGCTCGAAAAATGAGTAGTAGTAGTAGGAAAAATTATTGATTCGAAAAAGATTTCGTGTTATCGAATTCACAGCATTTTTTCAATTTACTGAGTTTTTCAACTGAAAAGTTCGAATTATCGAAAAATTCGAATTATCGAGAGTCTATATTTATAATAAATACGAGTACTTATATAATTGATCATAGAAATATTCCAAGTGCATCTTTTTTTGATCTTCTCGAGGTACAATTTTCCCTTCCATAAGGATATTTTTTTCTATTCAAATATCAAACAGTCCTTACTTTGTAAAGATTTAATTGTTGCTCCCTAATGGTATTTCCTTGTTATGGCTTCTCATTTTTTACTTTCTCTTACCTATGTATATATGTAATATATATAGAGAGAGAAAGTATTGGATTCATGTCAAAAATTCGATGTCGAGATTTTGATGGATCTTCACGTTTTGAGGTCCCCTGAATCCAAAAAAGTGGTTTTCGCGACATGGTCTGTCTGTGTGTGTGTGGGTGTGTGTGTGGGGTGTGTGTGTGGGTGTGTCTGTGTTCAATTTTAAGCATGAAGGAATTGAGCTATGAGGCTGAAATTTTATATTTAAGTTAAACATCCTCCTGGACCGGAAAAATAAGCTTTTAATCAAAATCGGCCAAAGAGTACTAGTACTTTACTGATGCCCTTTTTCAGTTTTTTTCGATTTTCTCAAAATTTGCTCCAACGATTTTTTTTTAAATTCAAAAATCAATCATTTTTTAGATGCTCTTTAAAATGTATATTCTCATTTTGCGATTGAAATCTTCTGAAGACCACTTTACTCTTGTATTTCATAGGGAAGGATAGGAGAAATGGTTGCCATGGTAACAAAATATAAATATTTCGCTATACTTATAAATTTTACATCTTGAAAATCGAATATACTGTACTGTCGGAAACTAAACACATGTCGACACAAAAAATCTGGTGAGACAAGCACAGAACACAACTTTCGATTACCGAAGGTAAGAGAAAGTTGTGTGCTGTGCGCCAGTCACACCAGATTTTTTTTCTTTTAAAATATTTTTTTTTTTTTTTTTGTTTTGAAAATCTAATAATATCTTGCTGACATTTGAATAAAAACCTCCCTCGACAAATCGATAGAAAACTATTTTTTTCAGCACGTCAACAGGAAATTGTCTTTGCTATGAGAGTAGAATAGAGGTATAGCACAGCTGACGCGCGTTATCGCCAAGTACGATCTTTGTTGGTTCCATTCATGTAAACACCACAGATGAGAGATATCTGTTGATCTGTATGTTGGTTCTCATATGAGTCAGTCTGTCAGTCTCTCAATTTATATGAGTGTGTGTGTTGTCTGTGCACTGGGTCGTGAATGAGCCTTCAATTAACGAGAGTTGTTGATGTCCCGGTATTGTTTTATTTCAAGTTGCCGGCCTCGAATGAAAAGAGCAGTTCTCACTGATTGACGTTCAAGTGCAAATAAAACACTGACCTGAAAAAAAGATTATCATGAATTAATACCAGTCAAAAAAATTCTCCCTAAATAATGAAAATTTGCAATCAACATAAAAAAGAGAAATGATACCTGTGACTTTAACGATAATTCAACTAAAATGTTATCCACGTTTTTGTTAGAGTTGAGAGTGGCTTAATGTTAGCTAGTAGAAGTTAATGAGGGGCACAAAATTTAGTTCGAGATTTCAATTTTTAAATATTTAGTCGGCTCATTATTTTTTTAATGTAAAAATATAGGAATGCATTTTAGGATTTTAAAAATTTCAAAATCTCTATACATAGAAGTTTGTTCGTGTTTTGATCTGTTAAAGGGAAGTGATTTTATATAAAAATCTAATTTCGTCATTCAAATTTGGTTATTCGGTAAAATTTTATAATTCATTTGGGTTAGCAGCTTAGCTTCTAAATCTTCTCTGACATAATTTTATTATTATTTGAAATTCCTATCGGGATCCCCGTTTATTTACCTGAGGTGCTTTCGTGCACGAAGACACACACCTCAAACCCAATCGGCCTCTGGCCGTAGCAGGCCACCCAGTGAAGTTACATTATTTTCTATCGCTAACTCCTCCTCCTGCTATCGTCTCTAGCTAGTGAACTAATCCTTATTTCTGGTTCCACCCGGTTCCTCTTATCCAACCTCTTCTATGCTAAGGAGGATGTCCTAGTTTGAGAAGGGACATCACTGAGAGGGAATCTTCTTTACGTCCCTTCCACAGGGATGTCACAGCGACTCCCTCTCCTCGTAGAGTTGCCTGGGGGCTATTGTGGTGAGATCCAATATTCAAATCCAGGGCTTGCTTGAGAATTAAATAAATATTTTTATTTAATGAAAAATCCCTCACGCCCAGGATTTGAACACGGATCTCCTTTGTAGAAATCATCGAGGGCCATTTAGACCTTGTCTCCATTTATTTCAATAGTATTCGTAGCCAATCCAACGAAATTAGTGAAGGAGGGTTGAGAATGATCAATTCTCGTTTGTTTATCTTGATATATACCATACAATGTCATATACCCAGATCCATTGGCGTAGCCAAAAATTTTTGATGGGGGGGATCAAAAAATTTTTTTCAAAAATTTAAGATTATTTTAGGATATTCATAAATCATTTTGGTTTGTTTTTTTAGCTAGAGTAAATTATTATATTTTACTTTCTCTTACCCTATGTGAAATATAATTTGTATTAAATATCTAGTCATGGCTTGGGTCCCATGGGGGGTTTGAACCCCCAAAACCCCCCCCCCTGGCTACGCCTATGCCCAGATCTCGAAAAAGGCTCTAACGATTTTTATTTTATTTTTAAGTCTCATCTTTGAGTAAAGTCTTTTCGAGTTCTTTTTACCAATGACCTAATCTTTAAGTTCTGCCAAGTTCGCAATTCTTCCTCATTTAACAGTTTCCAGCTATTAATTTAACCAATTCCCAATTATCATATTCGTTATAAGATTAAGCTGACGTTTCAATAAAATATAGACGACATTAATAATTTAACAAAAACTGATTCTGATTTATGAATCACTCAATTGATAGGTCAGAAATCCTAAAATTTATTTACCGATTTTAAAATTTACCAATCATAATAAGCCTTTAGAACGAGGTGTTAATTAGGTTTAATGTCAGCTTTTTGTGTCGATTGGCAATCGAGGCTTGGCGATAGATGTGGGCGCTGCGTAGGCACCTCGCTACGCATACATTTTTTCTTTTTACTTCTTTTGCGTTTATTGTTGCTCCATCCGGAATGGGTACTCAACCAATCGATGCTTTATTGAAACGATAAAATTTCGAGTAAAGAAAAAGCTTGCCAGCTGGTTGCCAGGCTCAGGTGGATCATGACCCTACAAGATAAGGGATTTTTTTTTCTTCTTTCCTTAAAAAAAAAAAAAAAAATGTCGACTCAGAATTCTTTAGCCATTGTGTCTACTCACCAGACCAAAAATTTCATTCTATCTTTTTATGGAATATAAACAATTTTTTTTTTTTATAAAAAAAAATGATCACGTTGTTTAGGTTGTGTAATTACGATTTATGATGCTGTCAACAACCTTTATTTTTAAATAATATTCAAGTGCTAATTATTTCCAAAACAAATATATTCAGAATATAAAATTTTATTTAAATAGATAACTAAGTTGTAAAACTTTCCCAACATTTTTTAAACATAAACTTTGAATGCTCTTCAGAACGGGCATTCCTTTAGGAGTGTGCAAATCATCTTTATTTATTTTTGTTGTTATTCTTTAAGTTATGTAACACTTATTCTTGTCTAAGGGTCTGAAGAACTTGTGATGTTTATGTTTTTCTAATTTTCTCAACTCACTCTGAAGTATTTTTTTCAAATCAAGAAGGTTTTTATCTAATACCTAAGGATTTTTCGTTAATTAAAGTAATTACTGAAAAATATTGATATATTAAATTATTCTTGAATCAAAATTATCCCCGCACAAAAAACGTGACATGGGAAGTATAGAATATTCTATACTATTATTATTATTTAATCAAATAAAAGCATTTAAAAAGTTATTGTTTAAATATAGATATTTCGTCGACGTTTCGGAAAAGCATAATTCCCATCTTCAGGACGATAAATTGTTAAAATTACTGAGGTGGATACATATCGTTTCATACAAAAATATAGTAGAAATTTATGTATGTCATTAGATAACAATTGCTTGTACATTCAGTTTCAATATTAACCGTGGCTCTAGAGAATAGAGCCGTGAAGTTAGACAACCAGAACGCATATCTGGCGTATGTGTTGCCTCAAAAATAGTATTTCTCTTGCAATATTAATAAAAGGTATTATTTTTAATTAACAAATTATACAATTTATAGAAAATTTTGATACCAAATGGCTTAAATAGAAATGCCTGAACCCCCAATAGATATATCAATAAAACGGATATCGTAAAGTCTTAAATGGCCTAAGTTGCCGAAAAGACTGTGTGTATGTGTGTGTGAGTGTGAGTGAGAAAAAAAGACAAAATTTATAAACATGGGAAAATATTTATATCATTACCTCCTCTTTCCTATGAAGTACAAGAGTCAAGTATGCTTCAAAAGAAAGGGCAAAATGAGAATATAATTTTAAAGTGCATCTAAAAAACGTCGACAAAAATAAAAGTTTTTTATTTAATCTCCTAACTGCTCTGCTTCCTGAATCTATTTTAAATTCCACAGCCATATCTCATAATTATATAAATTATTATTATTATTATTTTTTAATTAACTTTTAATTGGTGAATTACAAACGTTAAATCCGTCTTAACTAAATAATCTCATCTTGTCAAGGGGTGGTTTGTTGAAATCCAGCGGCGTCTCCCTGGCGCCTTAACACTTAATCGAATTAATTCTCACCCCCACCCCACCCCCTCATTTGGTGTCCCATCGCCATCGAGCCCTTACTTATCCACCCTCCCACTAACACTCCTCTTCTCTTTCCCTTTCTCGATTCCTTCCAATTTCTATTATATTTCTGACTTTCTAAAGCCTTCTTCCCTTCAAAATGACTTTCTTCTGACAGGAAATTACTTTTGAAATTTGATATAGGCTATACATTTCTGTTTTCATTTCATCTTTAAAATTTTCTTCTTACAAAATATTAGCAAAATTTTTTGATCTTTTATATGTATATAGTTCCACGCCTATATTTTTTCAAGATTCCAAATTTTAAATAAAAAAAAAAAATCGATTCCCTCGTTTATTTCCTGTTCAATAGGAGAGAGATATTATTTTCTATTGTTTGCTTTCAACATGATTGATGTTTAATCATTGCTGATTCATTTATGTCATTATTTGCTCTTTTTTCTAATATAATTAATTCTATTTCCAACTAAGAGACTCTTAAATTATATTAAGGTTTTTATAATTAATTTTAGTTTATTTATATACGTACTTAATCACATTTTGTGTTTAACATTATATCCATACGCGCCTTCAGTAAATGAAGACTTAATTTAGAAACTTGTTTAATATTTGAGATGATAGAAAAAGGCTTGGTTTCAATGTCTTTGCAATTTGTTTAAGAACAAATCATTAACAAATCATTAGGATTTCCAAATTGCTAAAAAAAAAACGTTTGTTTTTTCTCTTTATAATCACAGATACACAGACAGACCAGGTCGCAAAAACCACTTTTTCTGACTCATGGAACCTCAAAACGTGCATATCTATCTAAATCTCATCGAATTTTCGACATGAATCCAATACTTTCTCTCTTTATATATTAACATATATAGAGGTAAGCAGGGGCGCCGGAACGAATTTGAATCAGGGGGGGGGCAAAAAATTTTTTTTTAGAAAATTAAAATAATTTAATATGTTCAAATAGTATAAAACAAAAACAAATCTACTATAAAACTTTAAAAATTTTAAATAAAATCACAATTTTAATAAAATTAAAATTTTAAAAAATTTGGTAGTGATTTTATCAAAAATTTTTGGAAAAAAATGAATTTCTTACTCTTTTAATTTAGAAGATTTTATTTTTCAAAAGTAAAATATATCATTTGTAACAATAAATGAAATAAAAGAAGAAATTTTGTCCCCCTCTGTCCCCCCCCTGTAGGATGCCAGGGGGGGGCAATGTACCCTTGCCCCCCCCAGTTCCGGCGCCTATGGAGGTAAGAGAAAGTAAAAGAGGCAATGAAGTTGCAAAACTACCCAGTTCTTAATCCGAGCTAAATCCCCCTTTCAAAATGGATTAAGAAGAGCGGAAAAATTTTGAAATTTCGTTCCCCAATTTATTTTACTCCGAATTTTATTATTTCAACCATAAATTTTCATTTATTCAGTGTTTCATTCAACTAAAAAATATTTTTAACTAGGTAGAGCCTTGTTTGAAAAGGATGGAATTTTTCAATCAATGCTCAAATAGACTGTTCATTAGCCAGTCAATATATCGTTTAAGATAGAAGCTTGCGAGATATGTTGGTGCTCAAGATTGGACAAAATTACACCCCTGGAGTCGAACTAGGACTACCCGCCGCGAAAGCGTGGAGATCCTGGTTCGACTCCAGGTGGTGCAATTTTGTGCCCAATCTTAAGCACAAACATATCTCGCAAACTTGCTGTCTTAAAAAATATTACTTTTTTTGTTTACGAGCTTTTCTTTATTCTAGAGTTCTTATAAAATTTCAATCATAGATTAAATTCAAATAGCTTTCTTAAAGAAAATTATAAGGAATTAATTCTCTATTGGCTTAGAATAGAGAGAAACTTAATATTTGAAAAAAAAAAAATCATTCATTAAAACTTTTCATCTTGTAATTAACTTAAAGTTGAAAATTAAGAATTTGTTCAAAAGTTATATAAATTTACTTAAAAAGATGAAATAATTAGTCATTAATTAATGGTTTGTAATCATGTAAATAAAAAGACTTTAATTAAAATCATTTATCTAACTAAAATATTAATAGAATTTCTTTATCTTAAAATTGTTTTTATAGTAATTTACTTAACTCATTGAACTAAATTAAACACAAAAATTTTGAAATATTTTGTAATTTTGCCATTGAAATCTTATGAAGACGGGGGGGGGGGGGCACTTTACTCTTCATAGGAAAGATAGGAGAAATGGTTGTCATGGTAACAAAATATAAATATTTTTCCACGTTTATAAATTTTTCATGGCTCTCGGGCTCGGTATAGGGGGTTAGGGTGATAGCCTTCTAAACCAAGGGTCAATGGTTTGGATCCCAGGCAGTCCGATCATTTTATTTAATCCATTTGGATACCAAATGGCTTAAATAAGAATGCCTGGACCCCCAGTAGATATATTAATTAAAAAAAAAAAAATTACATCTTGAACTCAAATTTATCTTTCTGTCGGAAACTAAATATGTAGCCTATCGACACAAAATATCTGGTGTTACTAGTCACACCAGATTTTTAACCCTAAGAAATAATATTGAAAAGGGAATTAAATTAATTAGTAATCATTGGTAAATTTTTATTTAACTGTATATGAATCACAAAGCAAATTTAATACCAACAAACTTAACAAAAACTAAAAATAGTTAAGAACCGTTCCAAATCGCAAGATTATTTTATATTTCCGAGGTCAATCAACTTGATTCTTTGTGCTTTTTTTTCTCTTATGTATGTAACGGAAATAAACACCTTTTCAATTATAATCATGATTTTATTGAGGGCTTACACACATCCTTTGCAATAAGTACACAGTAGGCCTAGAGAATTTCTTTGTCATAACCTCGTATTATTTAGATATGATTTTTTATTACTTGTACTACAAAACAAGGTCCATTTGGCACTCCTCTCTCTTTTATTACTTCACCGATGATTTCCTTTATTTTTCGAATTTACATATTTATAATGTTGTTGTTAATACAAACTTTTTAAATATCTTATAACTGTTGCAAAATCTATTATATCTAATATTAACACTTTTAAAATAGAGGCATTAAAAAAAAATTCCTGATTTTTAGTCAGACATTTATACAGGGTACATTATAACAGGGGGATGTATGGCTGTAGAGTAGATGTTGGAGAAAGAAAAACAAGGAAGCAACCAATGTATTTTCTTTATTGAGATCAGCCCACGGCTAACGTTTAGGGCCTAGACCATCATCAGAGCTAAAAATACACATTTAATGAAGATCAAATCATCAAAATAATTGTTAAGTGATTTATATAAAAACTATTATAATCATAAATAAACAAAAGACTGTAAATCGTTTTGATCTTCATTAAATGTATTTTTTGTTCTGATGATGGTCCAAACCCAGGACCGAAACGTTAGCTGTGGTCTGATCTCAATAAAAAAACTAGATTGTCTGCATTTTCTATTTTCTTCTTGTTTTTTCCTTCTTTAACATATAGCTACGTATATTGGTTCAAAATTTGATATACCACGAACTTCATTTGTTACAGTATTCTATAATTCTCTTTGTCGCAAAATTTTTACCAATTTTAAAATTTTTCCAAAAATAAATATGGATACTATTTAATTAATATACCTACATTTTATTGGGTATAGGAGACTTGCAGCCAAGGAATTAAATAAAAAACTTTTATTTAATTAATTAACCATCGACGTTTCGGTTGCAAATCACGACCTTCCTCATGATGATTAATTAGAATACAACGTCGACGGTTAATAATTAAATAAAAGTTTTTTATTTAATTCCTTGGCTGTAAAGTCTCCTATACCCAATTCAAAGTCTACATTTTATTTTTAACAGAGCTATATAGTGGTTAAAGAAGCCAAAAGATTTGACACCCCTGCCAAAGACCAACAAACGGACACAAGTATGATTAGTATAATCATGGCCTCACCCAAGAGATTCCCCACCTGTACTGTCTTTATTAATAGTTCAATGAAGAATAGAGATGGCCGTGGTGAAAATTGCAATGGGCAAGTCAGCCAGCAGAAATAAAAAATGTTTATATTAATTATTTCGTCGACGTTTCGATTTCGATTTTGGTCAGCTGTTCACACCTTAATTTTTTTTTTTTTTTTTTTTTTTACACTTTTTTCTCACTCACACATACATTACACAGTCTTTTAGGCAACACAGGCCATATAAGACTTTTGACTGCTTGGGATCCGAACCCGCGACTCTTGGTATACAAGGTCAGCACGCTAATCCCAACACTAAACCCCTGGACCCACCTTAACTCTATAATACTACAAACATACAACTGTTAAAATTTGTTATACTGTATATTATATAGCCTACAATCTGCTTATTATTAGTTATGTATACATCGCGAAACTATCCATCGACTCTGTGACTATTTAGTCCTGAAGATAGGAGCGATACGTTCCCAAAAAAGTCGATGAATATAAAATTTTTTTTTATTTCTGCTGGCTGTCTTGCCCATTATAATCCCGTTTAGTCTTTATTAATAATAGGCTACAAAAAACCAAACGGCAGGTGAAGTAATATATTTATTGAATACACATGTATAGTTAATTTATGAAATGAGTTGAAAATATGTATAAATCAAAAGTCAATTAATCATCTTCCTTCTTCAACTTTTTTAAATGATTTTTTTATTCCAAAAATTTACCCTAAAAGAATTTGAAAACCATTTAGCTGTCTGAACTCACCTAATTATACCCCTTGAAATTACTGTGGAAAAAAAAATTAATTTATAAAAAATGTCGCCCTTGGGCTATCGACGCGTTCTTGTACACTAACTAGCCATATAAAAAATATTTTAAATTTAAACTGGAAACCGTCGGCTCTAGTAGAAACATTATGATTCATTGGGATAAATTAAAAACACTAGATGGTAGGCCTACTAATAAATAATAGTCTAAAATCATTGCAGAACTATTATTTAATACAGTAGAATATATTTAATTTTGAACACTCTCAGTATCGGAGGAAATGTTTTCTCGTCAAATTTTATTTCGATTTAAATGAAATGTTTGGATTTGTTGAAGCTTTGAATTTTATTTTTTTTAAGCCTTTCTTTCCAATTAAAAAGTTTTATTAATTAAAAAATTCATTTCTTAGTCATTTCTATTAAAAATTTATGAATAGATGGAATATCAAAAACATCCATTTCGATATATAATATATCAGCCATCTATAGAGGTTTCATAAGTGGATATAAAAATGAAAAAGTTCAGCTTTTCACTGATTCATTTGAATGAATAAAAAACCTCATTTCTAGTAGAGGGTGAAAGACTTTCATAACTAAAGCTCAGGCCTTTAGGTCGGTTGCTAAAAAAAAGTTCAACAGCAAGCTTGAAAAAAATTCTGATATGATATGTCAACTTTTTTTTTTTTTACTTAAAAAAATTTTATCATTTTTTTTTAAGACGATCCTTGGCCTCAAAAGCTTAATGAAAAACGACTTGGACGTTTTCGTTATCCCTCCCTTTATTATTAGTTCTATTTCATCCTGCGATTCTGGATCGGCATTCAACACTAGAACTTGCAGGAATAATGGTTTAAGTGTCAAGGGGCACGGGTTCGGATCCCAGGTAGTCTAGTGAAAATTTATTTAGGATACCAAATGATTACCGTTTATTTGTTTTAATTTTCCTCAGTTACTATGCTAAATGTGCAAATGTTAATAATTTTTTTAACAAACAAATTTAGATACAAATATTAATATAACACTCAGGATAAATTCTAGTTTCGGAATATATAAAAAAAAATGATATGTAAGAAAAAAATATTGCCTCCCCCCCCCATACTTTCGTAATGGTCTGATGTTTACCAAAAGCTTTTCAGTTCTTAGCCTTAACTTCCAGTTTATCCAGTTTACTCGTTACAGTATATATATAAAATTTCAAAACAATTGAATAAATAGTTTTTGAATTTTGGCAAAAATACCAAGTACATACACACACACAGACATCATTCCAAAAACTACTTGGAATTAGATTCAAGGGACCTCAAAACGCATTTTGGCAGCTTCAGTTCAATTTCGATTTTTTTTTTTTCAATTACATTAATATCATTATGGGAGTTTTTAATTATAGACCAGATTTTGTAATAATTATTAAAAATATATAAAAACTGTAAAACGTTTCGAATGCTTTTTCTTACTTCCTCGTATAGAATATAAAGAGACTACTTCCAAGTGACGTATTTACTCCAAAAGTTGATAGGAATCTACAATTTTAGTGGAAGTAGTACTTCCAAGTGACGTATTTACTCCAAAAGTTGATAGAAATCTACAATTTTAGTGTAAGGAGCATATACCAAATTTCATCCATCTAGCTGCTTTGGTTTTTAAGCATTCGTGTTCACCCACACACCCCAGACGTAATTCCAAAAGAATATACGAGAAAGTTTCGGGAAAGTCATTTCCCATATTTTTGCTGTCGTTTTCAAGTACTGTGCACTTGCTTCGACTCAAGTGAATCACGATTACATTAACTTTACCTATCCAACTTACGGTTGATGGGCAAAGTTAAAAATCTATTAAATTACTGAATATTATCTATTAAACTAAATAAATTTATATATGAAGAGATGAGCACTTCATGTTTTTTGAAGATTATTCTAAATGGTGTAAACTTGAACATTCAGGGAGCGGGAGGTCAAATAGCCCATTAGCGATGATCCTTGTATAGAAGGGAGGTTTTAGGATTCTCACTGAATTGGATTATTTAAAAATCCCATCACCTAGATCCTATTTTCATTTTTTTTTTTCTAAGTTTATACATCTACGCGATAGGCTACTCTTTTATAAAATATTTCAGTGGTGTTCGTATTACCAAACACCTTTTCACAATTCCTCAGGATAACTTATGGATGATTTATGATAAAGATGTGATGGCCACATCATTTTTTCTTTCAATATCTTTCCACCCCTTGATTTCGCAGATGTTTTATATATAGTGAATATACTCGAAGTGAGCCCTTGCAATGCACAATTGAATCTTGCATCGCCCTCCCCCCCTTTATTTCTTCACCCCATTTGGAGTTGGGGCCGATGCCCTCGATGCCTAACAGCCCCTCCCAGGCTGCGTCATTTCAGCCACCCCTTTATTCGGTTAACTTCGGCGATGTTCGCTTGTTGGGTGCCGAACTTGTCGTCGCCGCTGCCTCAGCCGCCGTCGCCGCTGCAGCCGACGACGACGCTACTTCAGTTCTTGTCAGCTTGTTGTTCGTGTCACATGCGTAAAACTTATATTTCCGTCCAAGTGTCTAGTAGTGTGTTGAGTGTATAGTGTTTAACGTGTGCCACGATGCCGTCGTGGGGCTGGTGGTGGTGACAGCAGCTATGGTAGAAAGCTGTCCCAATCTCTTCATGTACAAAAGACCAGTTTACCGGGCGTTCCAATATCTCGAGGCGTGAGTCTATTATTAAATTTCATTGTTAAATTATTTGAATCGAGCAGATGTCAAAATGATTAACTCCACTTTTTAAAATTCCTTTAAATTATAGGATGACGTATTGAATATATTAATTTAAATTACTCTAAATTGATATTTTACAATATGAGCTTGAAATCACGATTGTTATATTTTTTTAACGCATTGCTTAGTAAAAGTTGAATGAGATTATAGAATATAAATGAATATAATATTTGTTATTTGGACCCTGTTATGCATTGGTGTGTCAAAGACCAAAATATTCAAAATTGAGTTAAGCACGGAATATTGTTTCAAATGCTTTAATTAATAGTATTTTTTATGAAATATGTCCTAAAAAAATTTATATTTAATGTTACTTGCACAATTGACAACAAAAATTATATATAATCCAATGAAAACAAAAAACTTTAATGTTGATTTTCTCAAAACTCGATGTTTGGTCTTTGACACACTATTGCATAACAGGGTCCATTTATCCTTCCTTTAAATTCAAAATGACTTTTATGATAAAAATTCAACCCAAAGTAAGACATCAAAAAGTTTTGTGATCTGCTGTCATATCAGTATTTTTGTATCGTAATACTTTTTGCTATTTAAGCCATAAATGAAAAAAAAAAAAAAAAATTAAAAATTTCGACGTAATTATTTATTACAGAATCTAATTTCATCGATCTAAATGGATGGGTTTTTAAACAATCGTGTTGTCAGTCCCAGACATTTATGTTAATTTAGACTGAGGGAAGATTAATTTTCTCCCTATATATTACATATATATTCTGAATAAAAAATTTGATGCTGAGATTTTGATGGAAATACATGTTTTAAGGCTCCCAGAATCCAAAAAAGAAGTCTGTCTGTATTAGCGGTTCCATGAGCGTAAGGGTCTGGACCTCTCCTCTTTGAATAGAAAAATTATAATTCAAATCTTACAAAAAAAGTTCTTTATTAATACTGATTTGATCCTTGTGTCAATATTGCTCCCCCCACCTCTCTTATTATAAAAATCTCGAACCTCCCCCCTCTTTTTATGTCTGAAATGTGCTTCAAACAATTTCGGGGTGAATATGCAAATATATATTAAAGAGCATCTAAAAATAATTGATTTATGAATTTTAATCAAAATCATTCGAGCAAATTTTGTGAAATTTGAAAAAAATCTGGTGTGACTGGTCGCACCAAATTTTTGTGTCGACATATATTTAGTTTCCGCCGATTAATTAGAATTCACAATGATTTATAAACATTTATATTTTGTTACCATGGAATCCCATTTCTCCTAGCTTTCCTGTGAAGTACAAGAGTAAAGTGTGCTTCAGAATATTTCAAGTGTAAAATGAGAATATATATTTTAATCAAAAGTTGTGTACTGTGCTTTCACACCGGATTTTTTTTGTCGAGATATTTAGTTTCCCATAGCATCTTAGTTAGTTTCAAACTTGCCTTTTAAATGTTGACTGCTTGTAATAAACTATGGTTATTTTTCAAAATTTTAATCTCATATTTGGATATTTTATACACAATAGAGAATCCTAAATAAATACAAAATTTCATAAGAATTGAAAAATAATTTTTAAATGTGTAAAAAGTTCCCTCCTTTGAATCGAAGTTAACATGCAAATCCCTATAGAGATTAACATTGGATCTATGGAAAAGAGATCTGAAGAATGAATTTGAAAAATCTAAAATATTAGATTATTGAAATGTGCTTCAAACAATTTTCAGGGCTAAATTAGAATATACATTTTAAAGAGCATCTAAAAAATAATATATTTTTGAATTTTAATTAAAATCTTTGAAGCGGATTTTGAAAAAAACGAAAAAAAACTGAAAAAGTGCATCAGTAAAGTTCTAGTACTTTTTTGCCGATTTTGTTCAAAAACTAATTTTCATCCCTTGGAGGGGTGCCTAACTCAAATATAAAATTTCAACCTCTTAGTTCAATTTCTTCATGGTTTAAATTGAATACACACGGACACACAGTCAGACAATGTTGAGTCTTTCCCATCTCCCTTTCAAAACGTGTATATCCATCAAAATCTCGACATCGAATTTTTGACATCTCTCTATAACATATATAGGTAAGAGAAAGTAAGAAACTGAAGTAGTATGCCTACAAGTATTTAGGCAATAAAATATAAATCTTTTCCTATGTTTGAAATTTTTTCTCCTGGATGGAAGCTAATATAAATTTGATGGAAATACATGTTAACACGAAAATCTGGTGTGATAGCACAGCACAAAATTTTATACCAAAATTAAATTGAAATCTTATTTCTTTCATGTTTTTTATCAAAAACGATTAATCCCATGTTTTTACTATACTCTAATTTGTTTAGTTATTATTTTTTGACAAAACCTTTGACCTCTTAATCAAATTCTTTGTTTGACATTTATTAAAAATAATTGCTGTTCACATATCATAAATAAAAATATATAATATTGATTTTGCTTTTAACAAGTGAATAGTGATGTATATTTATTTTAAGATATCGATATGTACTCGGAAACTGCGGCAGTTGTTCTTATCGTATGGAAAAGTGTTATTTTTATTTTCATAACCACAAAAGACAATATTTCCAATACTAAAGCGAATTTTTTTTATACTTTTTCTAGCGTATGATAATAGAGAGCCATTCAAAAATTTTTTTTTTTTTTTACAGAAAATATTTAGATTAAACATGTATATTTACTCATCATAGGCTTACCCAGTGGTGTAAATATTAAACTTATGTTAGTTATACTAACACCCTGAACCATTACTAATTATTTTAGGGTATACAGGCAAGAGAAGTATAACATAATATCAATAAATAGAAGATTTATAATATCGAATTCTCAATAAATGAATTTGGATTAAATATTAAAAAAAAAAATCTCAAAAAGATTTTAACTATTTTTATTAAGCTGGAACCATTCAGCGAATAAGGATGAAACTTTAGTCTCAAGAGATTCTATGAAGATGATAAAATTGGGATGGAATCACTCTACAGAAAGCAGTAGAAAGTCACAAATTTATTGAGGACCTCGATTTTATCTGCATCCCCTGGACCAAATCTTTTGAAATTAAGATCAAATTAAGTAGCAAGTCTTTCCTGTCTCACTTTCATATCTTCCAAGGGTAGATGGAGTGAAAATTATAGGTTTTCTGAACTCGCCATTACAAATTTCTGAGTTCGCTTCTGACAGACTTCTTATATGTTTAAGGGGGAACGGGACCGAAGGTGTTACGCATGTTTTTCCCGATAAGATGGCGTAGTGTGTCATAAAAAGTATGTCCAAAAAATCAAGTAATTCAAAAATTTGCCAAGAGATGTCAGAATTTAAATAAATCATCTAAGCTTATTTTAAAAATTTCATAATTAATATGTGATTAATAGTAACAATAAATTCATTTTTAAATTAAAAAAAAAAAATTAAAGATTTTTGGGACTGATTGTTTTTTTGTATTTGCTTGATAACAAAAAAATTAATTACGACAATATTTTAATAAGTCATTAAAAAATTATAGCCCAATGTCCCAATAATCTCTTATGATTCATTTAAAAAAAAACCGCATTGAAAAATTTCTTATAATAGTCTAGTTTTTTTTTTTTTTTTTTTAAGTACGTTTAGACGTCGCTCCTGAACCCCCTTAAATATTTCTCTTTTGTGACCATCTTCCTTTCTATTATTATCCAAAGTTCCATTCAAAAAATTAAACTTTATGTTTATATTATGCCTGTGACCCGTGGCTCAGAAAGAAGACATTAGCTTCTCGTGCCTAGGGTCCGGGATTCGCTTCCCGTCCCAAGCGAGAAAAATTTATTTCATTTGAATTGGCTACCAATCATTTGAATTAAATAGGGATGCAACGTTTAAGCTCTTATAAAAATATAAACCTAATAATTCAAGAATTTTTATTTCATAATAACTGTGAAATAATTTTTCATTTAACAAAAATGTCCAACGTTAGATATTTACCCCTCTCTATTCAAGACTTTGTGATTACCTTTTGTAATATTAAAACACCCCTGTGATATTATTACCTTGTTTTTAAGGAATTGCAAATTTTTTTACTTATTTTTTTAAACAATCAAATAATTAAGAAAACACATTAATATTGCCCCATTTTTAAATATCTTTATAGGGGATGTTCGTGATCCTGATCACCTGAGAACAGGTGAAACTTGGCTTACAACCATCACTTCTTAGAAAGGATAATTTGTTTGTCTTTTTAGTTTTATTTAAAAATATTTTATTTTAATGAATTAATGGACTAAAATTAAGTCGTATTTTAGAAGAAAATTTATTCAAAGTTGTTAGTTAGGTGATTATTATTTATCTATGATAATTATAATAATTATTTTTTTTAGTTAAAATTCGTTTATTTTATATTTATAATGCTGGTTTTATTTTTATTGTTTCTTTATTTTAGTAGCCCGTCTGGTTGTTAATGGACTGCTTTCTTATGATAAGCCGCTTTTTGAAATACACCTGTCTTCGATAATAAACTGGTTTTCGAGGCATCGAACGAACTGTTGTTCCTTGTTTGATAGTCTATCATCTCGAATGAAAGTCATTATCACATCCCATCAATGAGGGTTGTTTTTGTTGTTGGTTTCATTTAACAAATTGATTGTTTTGTAACAAAATTTATTTTTCCCCTCCCCAAATTCTTAATTAATGATTAAGTTAAATGACTAACTTTGTGATTAAATATAGACTAGACATCATGAATAGTTTTTTTTTTTTATAACAAGTTACCACCACAAAACAAAATTATAGGCAGCCCAAATGACTTACTACTGCATTTCCAAAGTTTGTGTGAACTTAACTGACAAAATGATCTGAAATATCTTTTTTATTTATTCAATTAGAATTTTTGATTGATAATTTTGAATATTATCATCTTAGTTACCGCTGAAGAAATACCCAGAGATTAAAACACCAGCCTTGATGGATCATTTTATTTGGCAGATTTTTCAACCAGCTTCACGCCTCCGTCACAAAAATATGATTCGATGGAGGGGCCGAGTACAAATTATTTTTTCTTCTTTCAAAAAAGAAAAAATAATTTTTACAACAGTCTTTGTCTTCCATCAAATTCATATTTTTGTACTGAAGATGACTAGGCATGAAACTGATGGAAATTCCTGCAAAATAAAATGAGGTGATGATTGGAGTTGGATATTCCTTGATATCATCTTATTTGAAAAAAAATTATCCAATTGTAAAACTTGGACCAAATTTCTATCACAATTTTTACTCAAACCATATCAGGAAAACCTATCTGAATTTCGAATATCTTCTGGTCAAATACCGGGTAGACTTATTAATGACATATTTTAGCTTAAAAAATGCAAAATTTTAATTTATTAACGAATGCGACTAAATTCATTTAAATAGAATTGCGAGATCAAGAATTTTTATTTTAATACTTAATAATTAAAGTGAATATTTTTTTTTTTGTCCTTTTGGCTTAGTGAGGTCATTTCAACATACTATACATATATACCAGGTATATTTTATTTTTTTTTTAATTTTAATACACCGATTGATACCGTGGGGATGTTTCCCACACGGGGTCACCCACCCGAGGTTTCGCCGCGTTGGCTGAATATAATTAAACTTTGTATTGTATATTCTCCACAAAATGGACGCTAGTAAATCACGTTTTCTTTTTTGAAATGAATAAATTATCAAAAATATGAAAATGTTTAAAATTATCAAAAATTCTAGACATATTTATGATATTTAAAAGATCGTTTAAGGACCCAAAGACCATTTAATCTATTACAAAGATACCGGGAATAGAGTGGTAAGTCATTTGTACTGCCTGTCTTCCAGTGAACATTCAGAATCTAAGTGTTTTTTTAACCCAATTTTTAAAATCACCAAAACTCATAAAATATACACAACTTAATTACAGCTATCATTTTAGCTCTAAGCTCAAAGAGAGGGAGAAAGAAAAAGCTTTTTTGTAATCCTCAGGCGTGAGAATATAACATGTCCAATGTGTGGTTCGTTTAGAAAATTACAAATTGATTTCTTAAGCTTGATCAGGCCACTAAAATGTAAATGTTTTGGTGTTTACTTGACGCAGCTTGCATTCGAAATCGGCAAGGAAGGTGACAAACTTTGAAGGGAAATCCGGGACCTGGGGGAGTGAGGGTCGAGATTCAAAACCTGCTCTGCACATTCTATATCAAAAGTCAGTACAGGGAGATATCTCGTAATTAGAATTTTGATCCAAGAAATAACGACAATTGCCTCTCTCTCTCTCTCTCTTCCTTTTATTAAGAGAAAAAAAATTCACCGTCTTGTCTAATGCCAATCACATTTTATTCGGCTGATTTGAATATTAAGTGACTTTCTCATGCAAAAGGAAATATTGAAATAGATGCTTTTTTCTTGTAAAATATAAATAAAACAGAAAAACATACCAAATAAAATATTCGAAAATTGTTCTTCTACCAACTCCACTCATTACCGTCTATCTCTTCGTTGATAAAATTTTTTCAATTTTTTCAGATTCTTTTAGTTTGTGAAGTTTCGGCCTCCTTGGAACCCAAGTCTATTTTTTTTTTACTTTCTCTTATTTTAAATTCAGAATGGTTAAAAAACTATTTATAATTTTGAATTTCCTATATTACTAGTCAATTCATGCATTTACTAATGTTAACAGAAATTTTATATTTATAATCCAAGAATTTCAACGTATTTATCAACAATAATAATTTATTTGCTACATTTGCGACTCTCGGCCCCCCTAGCAGGGTTACCACTGTTTTAGAACACTTAAAAGTATTTATAGTGAAAGTGACAACAACATGTAAAATAGCTTTTGCGTTATATGATTTTTTTTCAAATTCCTCAATAATTATGGTACTCTCTCCCGTCACAAATTAGTTGCTACATTTTAATATTTTTTTACTGATTATTGAAATGAAGATAATTTTGAATAAATATATTTCAGATTTTTAATATTGGCTTGCTAAGTACCTCTCTTTAAGGAGCTTCTATATATAATAATTGCGGAGTGTCCGTCTGTCTGTCTGTCCGTCCGTCCGTCTGTCTGTCTGTCCGTCTGTCACGCTCTGTTTGACCAACTTCCCGTTGGAATTTTGAAACGAAATTTCGCAGTCTTATAGAGGCCGAAGGCGGGCGGCACGGCTAGTTAATTTAATATTTTAATGTAGCATCCGTGCCAAAATATTGATTCGAAAAATTTTTCCCAAAATGCTACATTTAAGAAAAGTAGTATTATAAATATTTGAAATAATTAAGTATCGATGGCTTCCGGAAGTCGTTCAGCAGTCTCGTTTTTAGCGGGGCACTTATCCCGATTTTCAGCACTGATTGACGTTGCTCAACAACACGGATCTTGATGACTGTTCTGTTGTCCTATCTTCTTACTAGGCCAGCCGGCGTTTTATTATTAAAATTTTGTAGAAAATATAGATAAATCGGCTTCTGAGGCCATTTAGATCTTCATTTTCTAAATTAGTTGGTATCATATAGAAAAATTTCATCGCTTAGGGACGGGAACGAAACCATGACCCTTGGTACAAGAGCTCTACCACTCACCAGGGGTTAAGTTTAAGGAGTCCGTTCTGGTATGCTACTCTAGCATTCCGAAATGTTTTTTTTTTTATAAAATCCAAAAATAAACACATAATTTTATACATGTATTTATTATTTATCAGCTTGTTCAAACACAAAGTAATTAGCATTTGTTTTGTTGTAGTTAATATTCACGAAAACAAAAGCTTTAATGAATTAATCTATTTTTAATTTAAAATGAGAGTAAAGATTTTTCATTAACAAAAGAGGCTCTTATATTCATTTATCATCATTCACAAAACATTTTTTGTTTAATTAAATTTTAATAAAAGCTCTTTTTTGGACTGTAGAGGAGGTGGAGAATAATAAAAGAATCTTTAAAGAATCTTTAGAAAGAAATCAGTACACTAAAGTAAATATTAATTTGCCATCTGGGTACTCAGTAAATATATGAATAGTTAAAAGCTTCCTGAAAGTCTTATAAAGATCTACCCTAACAAGGAAATATCTTATGGGGAAAGATGATTGACTTAACAAAAAAAAAAAAGTAAAATAGAATAAAATAGTATTAAACAAAATTGTTTAATTATAAATTAACAAAGGTATGAGTGCAGAAATGAGTTCTCAAATAAAAAGAAAACTAAAATGTGTTTTCGAAAGTAAGTAGTAAGATTCGAAGTAAAGATCCATTTGTGAACTAGCCTTTTGGGTTGCCTATCTTCCAGGATCAATCACTGTATTGGTTATAAAAAGGCGAGGATGTATTCTAATTTTTTAAATTTTATTAACCCTCCTGCCTGTTTTAATTTTGGTTCTTTAATTCTTACTTCTCATTCAAAAGGGTTTTTCCATAAGATTTTTTTAAACAAAAATTGCTCGGAAAGAAGTTGTCAAAAATGTGCTTAGAAGCCTATACAAAAATTTCAGATCGCTAGCTCACCGGGAACTGTTTTAAAAATTGACTAGAAGATGTTGTCCAGATTCAAATCAGTTTAAATAAAAGTATGATGAAACAATCTCTTTTGAATCGAAAAGTAAAATAGAAATAACAGTTAAGTAGTGATGAGAAGTGACTGTAGACTATGAATTGGGTATAGGAATAGGAGACTTTGCAGCCAAGGAATTAAATAAAAACTTTTATTTAATTGTTAACAGTCGGCGTTTCGGTCGCAAGTCACGACTTTCCACAGGCAGATTAATTGTTAGAATACAAGATTAATAGTATTATATTTAATTATCATTGCAAATTATACAATATTTATTTAATCTCTATGTAGTAAGAGTGAGTCACTTGCTCTTACTACATAGAGATTAAATAAATATTGTATAATTTGCAATGATAATTAAATATAATACTATTAATCTTGTATTCTAACAATTAATCTGCCTGTGGAAAGTCGTGACTTGCGACCGAAACGCCGACTGTTAACAATTAAATAAAAGTTTTTATTTAATTCCTTGGCTGCAAAGTCTCCTATACCCAATAACAGTTAAGTACCATTGGAATCTTTAATAGAAATTGGCAAGAAATTTTTTTATTTAAAATATAATAAAACCCTGGATCGTTGATTACACTGTAGGATAATACGCGAAATAGAGTAAACAATTTTTATAAAATAATCCACTGTTATTTATTAATGTTTAATCTTTCCTAGTCATTTCTAAAGTTAAATAAGATATATGGTACAATCAACTGTATTATCGAAATTCACTCTCACGGAAATATAGTGATATAATTACATTTTTTTTATCTTGATAAAAAAATTACAATTGATGAAAATTAATATCATGAAATTAATATATTCTCAATAACTTCATGGGAGAAATAAGAAAGAAATCCAATCCATGGATATTTATTTGAAAGGTGCCTACTTTCAATATTATGTATAATTCAAAATTCTAGGAAAAGTGATAGCTACACCTTGGCAAGTGAAGTTTAAAATTTCTTGAAAAAAAAAAAAATCCTGTGACTGGTCGCCCAGCACACAACTTTCTCTTACCCTTCGGCAAGAGAAAGTTGTGCACTGTGCTTGTCACACCAGATTTTTTGTGTCGACATATATTTAGTTCCGCCGATATATTAGAATTCAAAATTTATAAGTATGGGAAAATATTTATATTTTGTTACCATGGCAACCATTTCTCCTATCTTTTCTATGGAGTAAAAGAGTAAAGTAGTCTTCAGAAGATTTCAATGACAAAATGAGAATATACATTTTAAAAGAGAATCTAAAAAATAATTGATTTTTGAATTAAAAAAAAATCGTTGTAGCGAATTTTGAGAAAATCGAAAAAAACTAAAAAAAAGTGCACCAGTAAAGTAAATTACAAGTACTCTCTGGTCGATTTTGTTCAAAAGCTTGATGTCACGTCCTATGGGGTGCCTAACTTAAATATAAAATTTCAACTTCCTAGCTCTTTTCTTTCTTTAGATATTTTGTTCAGAGACACACAGACAGACCATGTCGCGAAAACCTCTTTTTTTGGATTCAGGGAACCTCAAAATGTGTATACCCGTCAAAATCTCGACATCGAATTTTTGACATGAATCCAATACTTTCTCTCTATATATTAACATATATAGAGGTATAGAGGTAGAGAAAGTAAACAAAAGTTTCCAATGATCTATTAAAAGTCAACATTTTGCCCACTTTGACATGTGTGAAACCATTTATGGAAGTGACACAAGAGTGTCAAAGTGTTTAAAATGTTAATTTTTAATAAATCATTGAAAACTATGAACTAGTGTTTTTAATTTCTCTTAAAAATACTTTATGTTTCAACAAAAGTTTACTGTTAATAGTCTAACTGGATTGTGGGTGTTTGTGAACACGGTCACTTGGAAATATAATGGATTAGAAATTTGCCATGTATTTCATATAGGTCTAATAAAATTCTATAATTATTCGTAGAGAAGTTGCTGTTGATGTTCGAAATTAGGAAGGGCAAGCACAGGAGCAGCAAATAATATAGTTAAATAATTTTCGAGTTTTCTATAATAATATTTGAATAAGATATTAATATTCAAAGAATACCTCGAGTCGGACTAGACAAGTCATAGATACAGAATATTTAACAAATTTGTGAGTTGGCAGGCCAAATCAGTCACACCAGATTTTTTTAGGGAACAACTGCTCTTTTTTTAGTTAAAAAATAGGTATCATAAGCAACTGATTAACCTCTCCTCCTGTCAACAAAAATAAGTAAATGGGATTTCTCTCTCTAAGCTTACTTAATATTTGAATGGCCTTTAATAGAATAGAATTGAATTTAAGGAATTGTTGAAATTCTAAAGGGGGTTGAAATGAATATTTGTTACGAGAAGAAGTTGACTATAAAATAACACGAAGTAAACTTTTTTTAAGAAGGAGAGGACATTGTATTTTGCATTCAGACTAAGAGGAAGGCAATATGGCAGACTTAGTGGCGGCGAAGTTGGGAAAGCAAACACACACACACACACACACACACACACATTCAAAGTAACATTCCTGCTTAAGGTCGCAATGGAGAGAGAGAGATAGAACAGGTAATAGAAAATCGGCCAATGATATTGATTGAATATCAAAATGATTTTAATGAATGAATTTTTTTTTTTATTTAAAATAAGATACTTGAGTACTTGGTTGAATAGCCATGACATGCCTTAAAAAGGATAAATATCCATATTAATTTTGGACTGAATAAAAACACGATTAGATTAATGAAATATCTAATACAAGTCGTCTGCCTTCGGAAAATGAAAATAGTAATTATATGTATTTAGTTAACAAAAATGAATGTATTTATTCGACAAGTGCACTATTTCTAAAAAATTTTCTATTGAGGAATTTGTTAATTCTCAGATATAGATAGTTATACACATAGCCTACCATATAAATAAATTTGTATATTTTGTAATAAAATTTTTATAAATATATGTATTTTCAGAGCGTATCTAGCTCAAAACGGAAGGGGGGTGGGGGGGCAACTTTTCTAATATCCATTTTATTATAATATTTTATTTATATTTATTTATATATAACAAGGCTTTTCAGCAACTCAGGCCTTTGCCTTTACAATATTTTATTAAATGCCACAACCAAACTGAAGATAAGGGCGTCAATCGTAGTTTTTATCTTCTTACAGATGACGTGAATTTTTCAGTTTTTTATTCATATTTTTTGTTTTTTATTTTTATTTCGAAAATATTTATTTTTTTTTAAGATTTAGGAAGGGGGGGGCAGCTGCTCCTCCTTGGATATGCCCATGGTATTTGTGAATACAAAAAGTCATTTTTTTTCTCTCGTACAAATAAGTAAAAATTTTCCTATTCTCTCAAATCACAAGTTGAAATAATGAAAAACATTCTGAAATTAAAGATACCTAAACGTTAAACTCATAACTTAAAATTGGGGGGGGAGAGGCTGTTTAAAGATTTATGAATACAATTCATTTTAATGAATTAAAAGTTTAACATATTTATTTTTGTCGAGAAAAATTCCCAAGTATATAAAAAAAATTTTCTCATCGCATTTTTTTAGGTCAATAAATGTTAGGAATTTTGTGAATGTCGACCAAAAAATCGCAGGTAGATTTTAAAAGTTTTTTTTTTTTTTTTTTTTTTTTTTCTTTAAATGATAGCTGAAGAAAAAAGTAATTAAAGTCGTTTAATATATGATACAAATTCTTTGATCTATTCTAAATGGTCTCTGATTCTGAAAAAAAATAATATATAATTATTAAAAATTGGAATAATTGATTAAGTGAAAATTTTAAAGTTTGAAATTTGCTTAAAAGGCCAAAAATGGTTGAAAATAAAATCCTAAAGTTTATTTTTTATGTAAATTATTAAGTGTAAGAAAGATGCCAAAGAAGACTGTCCACCTGTAAAAGAGAAAAATACATTTTTTATTATCTAAGGATTGATAAAATCAGGGGCGGATTAAAGGGGGGAGGGGGCGGTGCCCCCTCCCCGAGAAGAAATTCAAACAGTTATAAAAACTAGTAATCTAAAGAAATTATGATTTCCGCTCTTTAATTTCAATTGAATTTGTTACCAATCAATTTAAATAAATAGGAAAGGGGTCTAAATGGCCATAGATGCCGACAAAGTCCTTAAATAAAAAAGAAATTGAAAAAAAAACCCCGCTCCCCCCCCCCGACAAAATTGCATTAATCCGCCACTGGATAAAAGATATTCATTCGTAAAAATACCGCTGAAAAGGCAGATTTCAAAAAAAACTCTGTTAAAATAAAATATTTACTTCCTTTAGGGTTTTTTTAAAAGAGCTTTGTAAGCTCTCTAAATAAAGGCACGTTCCAATAAAGCAATTTTTAACGCCTATAATGTTAAACAAGCTTGATATTACTATACCATGCATAAATTTGTTCATGTTTGGAAACCCAAAAAACAAAAAACAACTCGCTTATTTTATTGATTCAACGTTTCAGTTTCTTTATGTACCAATAATCTAGATAAAATATACTTAAGAATATTCATCATCGTTCATGTATTAAATATTTTTGTGACCATTATGGGAGAGAGTTTAATGATGTGAACGAAATGTTTTTTTTTTTTTTTAACACTCACACTTTTTTCACATTCACACTAACATACATACACACAGTCTTTTCGGCAACTTAGGTCATTTAAGACTTTTTACGATACCTGTTATTTGTAAATATATCCACTGGGGGTCCATTTAGCATTGGTATCCAAATGGCTTAAATAAAATCATCGGACTGCCTGGGACCGAACCCTCGACCCTTGGTATACAAGGCAGGCGCGCTACCAACTACACCAAGCCCGAGGGCGGGCGAAAAGTTAATTAATTTACATAAAGGTTTAGTATTTGGTTGTCAATACTTATGTTTTAATTATCTTAACGCAATTTTCACCAATCAGCATGATCGTTTTCTTCTCCTTGAATCAGTCTATGATGTTATATGTAGAATAAAACCAGGAGATTGAGTAAAAAAAAAGTAAATTTGTATGTGCACTCATTGATGAAATTTTATAAGACCAAACTAACAAGGTCGAAACTATAAAAAAAAAGAAGCATTTCTCTCCAGAGATAAACAGTTCCCATAACGAAGAGAGCTGTTTTTTTCTATTATATAAAAATGTTTTTATTTTATTGTTATACTGTATAGAGAACAGCCAATTACCTCCGGAAAATTCCCTACTCTGATAATAGAAAAAACCGTTATTTTAAATCATCTATTGTTAACACAAATGCAATTCAAACTACACCTATTAACTTCATTTAACGAAAAATTATTTTTTTTCTTTAATAAAAAAGAAAATAAATATTCTCTACCATTGATAAATAAATTTCCTTGAGATATTTATATTTCTTTATTTTTCTAAATGGATGAATAAATCATTTTTAATGATATTTATTAAATGTTAGATTTGCATAATTTCTGTATATGTGGTTATCTAATTTGCAGGGGTTTCTAACGTAGCGTTGGAAAAATCACTTGCTAATAATAAATATTTATATTTTCAATCTTAATAAATAAATCTAGATGTAGTCTGTCTTCTAACACTCGTAAAATTAATTAGTTTGTTTTCTTCCCACCTTTTTACATAAGAAATAATAATAAAAAAATCTGGTGTGACTGGCGCACAGCACACAACTTTCTCTTACCTTCGGTAATCGAAAGTTGTGTCTGTGCTTGTCCACCAGATTTTTTGTGTCGACATGTATTTAGTTTCCGCCAGTAGGGAATATTGGAATTAAGATGTAAAATTTATAAGTATGGGAAAATATTTATATTTTGTTACCATGGCAACCATTTCTCCTCTTTCCTATGAAACACAAGAGTAAAGTGTGCTTCAAACAATTTTGAGGGCAAAACGAGAATATACATTTGAAAGAGCATCTAAAAATTAATTGATTTTTGAATTTTAATCAAAATCGTTAGAGGCGAATTTTGAGAAAATGAAAAAAACTGAAAAAGTACATCAGTAAAGTACTAGTAATCATTGGCCGATTTTGATTAAAAAGCTTATTTTTCCGGTCCCGGGGGGTGTTTAAGTTAAATATAGAATTTCAACCTCCTAGCTCAATTCCTTCATGCTTAAAATTGAACACACACACACACACACCACCCACCCACACACACACAGACAGACCATGTCGCGAAAACCACTTTTTGGATTCAGGGGACCTCAAAACGTGAAGATCCATCAAAATCTCGACATCGAATTTTTGACATGAATCCAATACTTTCTCTCTATATATATATTACATATATACATAGGTAGAGAAAGTAAAAAAATCTGGCGTTACTGATTGCACAGCCCACAACTTTCTCTTACCTTTGGTAAAATCGAAAGTCGTGTTCTGTGCTTGACACACCAGATTTTTTGCAATTAAAATCTCAAATTTTCAAATTTTGTCAATTAGGCACTTTTGGACTACTCATAATATTTGTGCATCTATATATGAACAATTCGAGTTATATAAATCTAAGCTTGTAACTATTCCCTCTGTACGTAATTATACTATGATATAATATTATTTTAATGTAAATAAATTTTGTTAACCAGGATGAGCATGTTCGAAACGTCGACAGAGAAAATTGAAATTTTGTTTTATCGCTGGCTACCTGTTCATCATCTCTTGAGTATGAAATAAAAAGAGTCTAAATGGCCTCAGATGCCGAAAAAGACCTTAAACGGATTTAAAAAAACTACTGGACTACACTATAAAACTTTTATAATTAGAACATAAATAATTTTTTTTAACCTCTATCTGTTTGAAAGCTATTATTTATAAAATTCATTAAATTTAACAGTTAACTTTTAAATGACGGAACAAATTTGATAGCGACATTTGGTTTAAGTAATTAAGTTAAATATGAAATTTAACTGTTTATTCTTGTTAGAAGACATCAAGTTTAAACAAAGTTGCTTTTGTTTAGTCTTTGAGGGTGTAATAATCATTGGTTTGGAAAAAATAAACAAAACCAGTTTTGACAAAAGATTTTTTTTTAACATTTCCCATCTTCTTCTCCCTCAATGGAGACGGGAATCCCGTTAGGTCAAGTAAATAAAACTTGAAATTTTCATATTTGAGATGGTTAAAATAATTTCCAGCTGTAATCTAATTATTTCCCATCGAGAACATAATTCTCTTCGGCTACATTTAGATCTAATTATTTCGATAATTCTTATTTTAATTAAAATTGACATGAGACCTTATTTCTCGATCACTGACAAGCCATGAAGACAAATTTCTAATCTGACTCACTTAATAAAAGACCGCTCGCTGTTTATTGTCATTATTTTTTCAGAAGAAGTAAGAATCAACCCCAAATCTAGAGGCCTATATTTTAAAAATGTATCTTGACCCATTTCAGAGTTTTTTTTTATAGCTTTACCAACTGAATATTTTATCCCCTATTGGAGATGTTTATATTTGAAAGATAACTTTTTTTCCTAATTGGCTTATATATTTATAATTTATTAATTTCTCTCGATAAAATTGTCCTTTGAGAGTTCATGGACAGTCATGGGTGGTCTAGAAATCCGGTATTCAGGTGGTCTTTCGGCGGGCTTGATTTGATATTAAAAACGTGATGGTTTACCACATCTATGCGCGGTCAAAAAAAAAATCATTTAACCTTGATGATTAAGGCCAGGGATTTAAATTAGATTTTATATATTATACTTCAAAAGATCAAAGAGTTTTTTATTTATATTTAGATTAGTAGCCGCTTAGTAAAATATCCTAAATTTTGATATTTAAATTAGCTTTGATATATGATAGGCACCTCAAATGTTAAATATTTATTTGTAAATTTGGTCTTTCTCCACATTTTATATTTATATCCCAATAAGTCAAATATTTTGGTATTTTTTTACTTTCTCTTACCTATGTATATATGTAATATATATATAGAGAGAAAGTATTGGATTCATGTCAAAAATTCGATGTCGAGATTTTGATGGATCTTCACGTTTTGAGGTCCCCTGAATCCAAAAAGTGGTTTTCGCGACATGGTCTGTCTGTGGGTGGGTGGGTGGGTGGGTGTGTGGGTGTGTGGGTGGGTGGGTGGGTGTGTGTTCAATTTTAAGCATGAAGGAATTGAGCTAGGAGGTTGAAATTTTATATTTAAGTTAAACACCCCGGGACCGGAAAATAAGCTTTTAATCAAAATCGGCCAAAGAGTACTAGTACTTTACTGATGTACTTTTTCAGTTTTTTCGATTTTCTCAAAATTTGCTCCAACGATTTTTTTAAAATTCAAAAATCAATTATTTTTTAGATGCTCTTTAAAATGTATATTCTCATTTTGCGATTGAAATCTTCTGAAGACCACTTTACTCTTGTATTTCATAGGGAAGATAGGAGAAATGGTTGCCATGGTAACAAAATATAAATATTTTCCCATACTTATAAATTTTGACATCTTGAATTCAATGTACCGTACTGTCGGGAACTAAATATATGTCGACACGAAAAATCTGGTGTGACAAGCACAGAACACAACTTTCGATTACCGAAGGTAAGGAGAAAGTTGTGTGCTTGCGCCAGTCACACCAGATTTTTTTTTAACATTCATATAAATGTACTAAAAAGAGTAAAATATTTTTTTCTGTTCTTGCAAAAAATATTAAGAAATGGTATTTATTACTAATATTAAAAGAGTTGAATGTTCGCAATTTAAATATCCATGAAATTTATATATTTTTGCATCCAACAATTTTAATTTTAGTTAATATGCTTATACATATTTCTTAAAAATTTTTTTTGCAAGAACAATTTAGTCTTTTTAGTGGCTACCTTTATAAATAAAACTCAAAGCTTTATAATTGGCAAATTCTCAATTTTTTGCGCTTTCCCTTTTGATAATTAGGGAACCCGAGTGTTTTTCCTAGACTCTCCATAACGTCTTCAATAAGACTGCACAATTTTGTTTCAAAATTCCAACGGGAAGTTGATCAAACAGAGCTTGACAGACGAACAGACAGACAGACGGACTCTCCGCTATTATATTTATAGATTGTTACATAATTTTTTTTAATAGTATTTTAATTATTCTTAATTAAAATATTTAGGTATTTTTTTTTATAAAACGAATCAAATATATGATATTTAGTTTGATGTTCTGTCGGCAGGTTATAGAATATTTTCTTGTACAATTTAATAATTTAACCTCCCGATATTATATTTTAGTATAGAAATGAGAGCATATAATTTTTTTTCTAATTCGTTCCCAAATAATAAAAATGTGTGGTTAAATAAAAAATTTTATTAACTTTATAATTGATATTTTATATTCAAGGCCGCTTCAATGAATTATGTAGATAATTACATATTAATTAAAGTTAAATTAATTATAAGATTGATGTGCTGATGATGTTTCTTCAAGCCCGACAAGGATAATTATTTTACAAGTAAAATCTAATCTCAAACCTTTTTAGAAAAATAATTTCTTTATCGAATTTTGTATGTTTATTTTGAAGGTAGGCCAAGCATTATAATCCCTTTAATCTATTATACAATTTATTTATTCCACTAGGATATTCCTCTTCATGAACTAACATATCACACACTCATACAAAACTTTTAGTTTACAACTGAATTAGAATTTCCAAAAGAGTAAAGAAAATTTCAACATTTTTGATTAGAAAGCAATTTCCCGTCATTCATTTCCGTCAAAAAACAATTTTAAATGACTTGATAGGTATTTTGTAATTTTTGTCAATCAATGATCAAACGCTGTTGATGTTTCTCGGGGGTTGTATTTTGCCCATTTGGTTACAATCCCCTACCCCTTTGATTTATGTAAGGAAATTCAATTTCTCCTCACGGTCATTGCCAAGGAAGAACAAAGTTTTCCCCTTCAGGGGGGTATTAAATTTTTTTCTTTATCTAAACTTGATCTTAATTTTCGTAACTTTAGATTGCTTCGACATTTTATGGGTCGTATGAGACAATGGATGCACTTTGGAGCGGGATCCGGGATAGAGGAAAAAGAGAGGGCGGATAATTGGCGTCGCGGTATGCGATAAGCAGATAACGCAACCAAAAGAGAAGGGAATAAACAGCAAGAAGAAATGCTCCTGAAATTCCTAAAAGAATCACTCACACATAGACACGCTCGATTATAAAAGTACAGGATGTCTTGAAAGCTCTCCAAATTTAATAGACAAAAATATCTCAACTTTTCTTTATCATTTTATTTTATCTTCTATATGAAAATTCTATATCAAAAGCAAATTGTTTTCAAACAATTAGGTTTTATAAATAAGCCTAAACAAAGTCCCTCCTCAAACTAGGGCTAGGATAGAAGAGGTTGGACAAAAGGAACCGGATGGAACTAGACATAAGGATTAGCTTGTTAGCTAATGAACGCAGGAGGAGGAGTTGGAGATGGGAAATAAAGTAACTTCACGACATCATGTGGTGTCGGTAGATGGCAGGTTAGGTGTGAGGTGTAGGTAGGTCTTCGTGCACGAAAGCACCTCGGGAAAATAAACGGGGATCCTGGTAGGAATTTCAAATACTAATAATAAATAAGTCTAAATTGAATTGGATTTGACATATTTTCTTGTTTAGTTTCCTTTACTGATTCTAGCAAAAAAATTGCATATCTGACTGAGAGAAAGATTTATCTGGCTCATCGGTTGATGAAATTTAAGTAAGAAGGCTGGCAAGAAAATCAGTCTTATTCAAGGGCGGATACAAGGGGCGTAAAGGGGGTGATTACCCCCCCCCCCCTAGATTTGAAAAAAATACTTTTTTTTTAAATTATTTTTAATGTAAAATTTTAAAAATTAATACCTAAAAAATTGATTTGTATTTATATTCTGGCAAACAAGTACAGAATACGCCTTTAAATTACCGAAATTAAGAAAAAATAGTGTGCTGTGCGACGAGTCACACCAGATTACCCCCCCCCCGAGAAACACCTCTGGATCCGCCCTTGGTCTTATTTCAGTTAATTCGTGGTCGCCATATTATTATAACATATCAATACAAATTTCAAGTACCACCAAATAAGATTTGAATTTTTTTTTCTCTCTCGTGTTTTATGAATTTTCTTTATCGATAAGAAAAGCGTTAAAGGAAACACATTCTTTAAAACTGATTTCTTTCTCCCCCGCTTGCTATCGGAAGCGACGACCAGGACTTCCGTTGAACTTATACAACAACAAACAACACTTGGTTAAAATGCCGATCGTTCATTTCTCTTATCAATTCGTTATCTGCATAAGTTTCGGTGACCAGTGACTGTCTTAACATTTAGCAATGGCTTCCTTCCTTTTACTTTTCAGTAGCCTATTACTTAAATTGGAACAATATAATACATGACGATAATAAAAACGTGATCAGCAAAACTTTATTTATTATAAAACAAAAGAATATGCAGCTTAACTAATATTTCATTGAATTATTATACAACTCTGACAAGTACTGAACACAACATTCAATTACCTGTGCGACCACTCACACCAAATTTTGGTATAGTCCTTCAAAGATTTAATTTTAATCTGGGATTGTATGACGATTATTGATGTAAATAAAACAAGTTTCTTAATTAAGATAAAAAGAATGCCTTTATTTAAAGCTCAATTCAGGGGCGTATATAGAAATTTTTTTCGGGGGGGTGCCCGAACTCAAAAAATTTTTCTGCGGAAAATTTTTTTTTTTAAGAAACTTTTTTTTCACACGAAATTTTTTGCGGAACGTTTTTTCTATTGCGGAACCAAAGTTGTCCATCCTGCGGAAAAATTTGTTGCGCTGATGTCTGTATATCCCTATATATGTATATGTGTTTGGGAAATTTCGGGGGGGGCCCTTCGGCCCCCCCCTTATATACGCCCCTGGCTCAATTGCCGTATTAGTGGAGAGTTAATAAAGAAAATCGCGTTCAATTCATTTGAGTTCTTATAAAGTTATCAATAAATACTCTAAGCCCTAGCATAGTCAAGTGAATTGATTCAATTCAATTGTAGACAATTTTTTTTATTATAGAAAATATATAGCATGTTAACACTTCATTAATCCTGAATGAAGCCTTTGTTCTTCCTAAACGTCTTTTTGAATTTAACAATTGAGTGGCAATGCCTAATTGCAAAATTCCTGCTCTTTATGTGGCCTCTCCAGTGGCGTAGAGAGCTTAACTCTCGCCCGGGGAGCCCCCCCCCCCCCCTATTCGAAAACCATATAATATTATATGTAAAATATACAAAATTATTATATTACACTGGCATTAAATTTAAAATATATTTTCCAGAAATCAATTATAATAAAAATAAAAATTATCCAGCAATTTTTTGTTTTGCGGGCCATTTGGCGCCCCTTTGTGAGTAGTGCCCGGGGCATGATGACCCCCCTTCCCCCCCCCACCCCTCGCTAAGACACTGAGCCTCTCCTATTCAAATAAAAAAAAAAAAAAAAAAAAAAAAAAAAACGAGCATCACTATAAGGACATATAGGACGAACTTTGAAATGAGTTTAACTTTGTGCAATTTTAGGGCTTCTATGTTTTTTTTTTTTTTTTTTTTTTTTTTTTTGTATTTTATTTAAGGTTTTTTCGGCATCAAAGGGCATATATCTATCTCTATGGTAGCCAATTAAATTGAAATAAATTTTTTGTCGCATGAGACGGGATGCGATTCCTTGACAGCTAGCACAAGAGGGAGAAACTCTACTACTGAGCCAAGGCCCAAGGGTGGTCCTTATGTCCCTTAAGGACGTCCATCTTTTTATTCCATCTGGGTGAATTTAAATTGAAAATGACAAAAACTAAAGACTAATGGCAACAAAGACACCTAACCTGGAAATATAGGAGATACGGACACCTGATTTATTAATCTGTTAATTAATACATTTATGTGATTTGACATCGGAAAAAAAATTTGAATATTTTAAAGTGTCAAAATAACTCCGATTTTTTTTAGTATTTTGGGCATCTTAGGCTATATAGACTTTTTTAATCAATACAAATTATACAAGGAAGGGAGCAGGAGCAGCCAAAAATTCTGCTCCCTTCCTTGTATATAAATCAACAGACACGTACTTCATTGGTTACCCATACAAATTATTCAAGCATATTTGGACCCTGTTATGCAATAGTGTGTCAAGCGCCAAAAAATTAAAAATTGAGAGCAGCACGGAATATTGTTTCAAATGCTATAATTAATAGTATTTTTTATGAAATGTCCTAAAAAAATTTATATTTAATGTTACTTGCACAATTGGCAAAAAAAATTATATATAATCCAATGAAAACAAAAAACTTGAATGTTAATTTTCTCAAAACTCGGTAGCTGGGGCTTGACACACTAATGCGTAACAGAGTCCATTTATTTACCCAATTTGATATCCAAATGATTTAAATAAATATTCATCTGATTTTTGGGATCCGAACCCGTTCCTCTTGGCTGTTAATATAGACATTTGTCAACATCTCTAATCTCTCGGCCACAGAGCTAGTAAACCATATGTTTGTTATAAATAAATAAAAAATATACAATTGTTAGAGTTTGTTTGTTTGCCATTTGGGAGTATAGCCAGGCAGTGAGGCAACGGCCGGGGGTGGTATTGCTGTCGGGGTGAACATCTTGTCTGCGCCCTCCTCAACGGCGTCATCATCCCCGAGCCTCCGCCCGGACGATCGATACCATGCTCTTTATGGACCAATGTTGCCAATTTGCTTTGGTTAGCCTCCCCGCTTCTTGTTGCGCATGTCTCAACATTGTCACATCAACACTTTTCACTCATCACATCACTTTCTATTAATCAGTATCTCTTACCATTATTATCCTGACATTGTTAGATTAGGAATCAAGATGGCCACGTTAAAATAATTTATTTTTCATATTTATATATTGATGTTAGTATGAGGAATATTTATTTGATGAGATGCATAAAATAGCACATTGTTATATACTGGAAGATAGGCAACGGAAATGCCTAACATGTGGATTGTAGATGTTTTCAGAGCGGGTCCATGCTATTTATTAATTTCTAAGGACATTTAATAATAAAAGACATTTTTGGCATTAATTGTGGTTTATTTTAGTTAGTAATTAGTAATTAATACAAATTAACAACAAGAAATTACATCGTTTTGGCCATTATTCCTGCAACCTTCATCGGGTGATATATTCACTTTGAAAAGCAGAATAAATTAAAAATTTTTTTTATATTTTCATAAATGCCATCAAAATATCGAAATTTAAATATTTATAATTACATTTAAAGACGACAAGAATTTTGTACATAATTGTATTATTTGCTTCTTTATAAAAAATCAAATTAGCATATTTTTTTCCTGACAAAAAATAAAAAGAGGGACTGAACTATATTCCTGCCAATATCTATATTAATGTAATTAAAATCTCCTTTCAATGAAATTAAAAAAGACAACCACCATGGACGTAACTAGGAGGGTGCCGGAGGGGCCGCCCCCCTCCAGAAGGCTCGTGCGGGGGGGCCCAGAAAAGCTCCCTGCCCCAAGAAAAATTGAGAAAATATGAGGCTTTCCAGGCCCCCCCGAAGCTAACTGGTCCCATGCCCCCCCCCCCAGCCAAATTCTCTAGTTACGCCCATGACAACCACTAAATCAAATCAAAATATCTCTTGCTTGTCAAAAAAAAAAATCATTTTTTTTTAAATTTTTTTGAGTCTTTTCGACTCAGGAAGAAATTTGAAATTTAGGAAAAAAAAATGTATTTCTCCCTAAAAATAATTCTTTTTATCTGCCCCCTTCACTACAAATCTAGAAAATTCAAAATTAATAATTGACAAAAAGTTTGTCTCTATAATCTTATTTTTTTGAAAATGCCCAAATATGGGTAATATCACCCCCAGTATAAATCAGTATTACAAATAAAATTTGTATTTTATTATTATTTCTATTAGGCTAATATTATTTCAGTTTTGGTCGATTATTACGTGATAGACAAAAGATCTTTTTGACATTCGAGTCACTCATTTATTTTTCCATTTAACAATAGTCTAGTTTTTTTTTTTTTGAGTAAAGTAATTTAATAATTTTCCTAATTTACATCACTATTACCCAAGGGGTTCCCGGTGACGCCACGCCCATTTTTAATTTAGAAACTTAATAAATAGTTCATTTTGCTCCCGAGAATTTCAATGTGAATCTTCTAAATGAACTTGGCTTCAATCTAAAATATTATCTCCGAGCTTGCTTGTTCCCTTATATTAGTAGCAGCAGTTTAAAGAAGTAACGTTTAAGGAACAATCTAACTTTTTCACCAAATTTTAATTAAATTTCTTAAAAAAAAACATAGCGTTTTCTAATATGATGTTATATATTTACACAGAAAAAAAAGTGATGTATTTTATTATTTTTAATAACGGATGCGGTTTCATGTTATATATCAGATAATTTTTTTTATCTTTCGGCTACTCTACATTCATTTTCTTTTATACCAACTGATAAGGTTTAAAAAAACGATAACTGATCATCTTCAAGGAAGTTTCTTGAAGTCAACCCTCATAATAAGACACGCTGCGGTTTTTTCGTCGCTCGAAAACCGCTAAAAGGGATATTTTTACCGAATATTCTAATAACAGTAAATCCTCCAATCGTTTTTCTCATTGTCTTATCAAGGTTGAACCGTAATTTTAAAACCTTGATCTATTTAAACAAGAAATAAGAGAAGCGCCCCTTACAGATAATAATAATTTACTTAACATATTTAATTCCTGAAACCAAGATAATTAATTAGTATTTGTATTTAAGTTATCTTGCTAATAACAACATTCAATTTATCTGATATAATATCTATATTTTTTATTTATGTTTTGCGTGATCTATGCTAATTTGTCAGAAATTCAATATATATGTTTGTTAATGAATTCTTAAATTATCCCCTCTCAACTATATATAAATAATAAAATATACATCAATAAAACATAATTTAGAAGATCTTGAAGACAATCTATTAGATATATAATCAATATTTATTATTATTAGCTCAAAAAAATTGGTATCCAAATGGCTTAAATAAAATAATCGGACTGCAGAACCCGCGACCCTTGGTCTACAAGGCCAGCACGCTAACCCCTACACCAAGCTCTAGAGCATATAAAATTTATAAACATGGGAGAATATTTATATTTTGTTACCATGGCAACCATTTCTCCTATCTTTCCTATGAATTACAAGAGTAAAGCTTCAAAAGATTTCAAGGGCAAAATGAGAATATACATTTTCAAGAGCATCTAAAAAATAATTGTTGTAATTTCAGAAGTCTACTAAATATTTCTTTTTAATATTTTTAAAAATTATTAGCATATTAGCAAAAATAGAGAATATTTTTAAAAATTTGGAATTTTAATTTATTTTTATTTAGATGCTACATCATTTAAGTAGCCAAAAAATTTCCCTGCATATGTGTCTAGTTTCGTTAATCAAATCTGACTACAAATTTCTTTATTATATATTTATATATAATGTATATTTCTTTAAAAATTGTAATTTTTTTTGTTTTTGTTGTAATATTCGATCTATTCTTAAAATAGAATTGCGTTTTAAATTGAAGTGCACATCGAGTTTGTTTGAAATTAAGTATCGATTGCAAGAGCCTCGTGCTCGTGGTGGTTGGCACTGACCTACCCCGCCGTCGCCTGGGATCGAACGACTGCCCCCGTATTATGGCGTCATCACTGCAGCGGTCCAGACGCACCTCCAGTCTGAATTTGATACTCTACTCTTTACATAAACAAAACTAATAATTTCGTTCAAATAGAAATATTTATTTGAAACAGTATAAGGAGCAGGTGCAGTCAAAAATAAAAAAATTTTTACAATGCAACGAGACGTTCTGGGTTAATTTTATTGACCTATCTTGAGTCTATCAAAATTGTTAGTTTGATGGTTGGTTTAATGAGTGATCATTCTCACTTAATAAGTTTGTTGGGCCAACTCTCCTGCACATATGATACATAAATTTTCATGTATTACACATAGGGGTCATCCACATATTGCGAAATGCCTTTTTTGGCGATTTTCTAGCTCCCCACCTGACTTCCCTCCCCCCTCCCCCGAAACTGAAACTTGTTTTAAACTTTTTCTTAAAATTTCCTATATAAAATTCATTCCTTTTTTTTTTTTTTAGTAAATTTTCCCTCTTGGCTCAAATAATCACTAGTATGCGAGTCTCATCCTATCTTTTCAAACTCAAAAATTTTTATAAATTCAACTTTGAATTGTTATGTCTGTCACAATTAGTAACGTTTTGGCCAGACCCCTTCCCCCCTCCTAACGCGTTACGTAATATGTGGACGATCTCATGCGGGACTAACAATTTTGAAAGACTGAAGATAAATCAATAAAATTAACCTGAAATTTTTAAAAAACCGACTTGGCCAATTGACACATGTTTGATATAACCATGAAAATTCCTGAACGACTGAAGATGGCAAAATAAAATTTTCGCCGAATTTCGCATATTGGAATTGGTGTTTTCATTAATCCATATCTTCTTTGGCTGCATCCTTGCAACCCAGCATTACAATATCTACAGCCACTAACTCACCCATTATTATATTTAGTTTCCGGCAAACATTAGAAGTCAAGATGTAAAATTTATAAACAGAAAATTGGCAACCTACCTCCTATTCTTAAGTCGTCAATGAAATCTGATAGAGATATTTAAACACAATTAAATTAATTAATATCCTAAATGAAATGGAAATTTAATTTGTTCCATTCATTCACTTTTTTTTATTGGAAAGTGAAATTATTCACACGAAAATATTTTATTATTAAGCTAATAAGATGTCATGATAATTCTTAAAAAAAAAAAGTATTAATATTTCTTTCAAATCGACTTTCTTATATTATTTTGACTTATGTTACGGGTAAATAAAAAAAAGAGATCCAGAAGGGCCAAGCCCGCCCAAGTCAGGCGGCACGGTTAGTTTGATTTCACTCCCTTCATATTGTTAGAAAAATCTTTAATCTGAACGTATGTTTAATTTATATCTCCCTTTTCAATTTTGGAGATCATAACATTTTTAATTAGTTTTCCACAAATCTTTATTTATTTATCAGGTAGGCCTATATATTTTTACTTAGATGGTTTTCATTTTTACAAATAACTATTTTGGATTATTTTCCTTTTTTTTTTTTACTTTTATTAAGAAACTCCTTCCATTTATATAGGTTTTAATTGATTTTTGTTTGCTGGTAGATAGGCAACCCAATCAACTCAAATGGATTTATCGATTTACTCCTCTATAACTTCTCTTTTAAGAAGGGAGTCAAATCTCCCTAGAAATTAATACCTGGCCCTGGATGGTCCTCTGAAACAATTAATCTAAAAATAGAATTTGTCAATTTGGTTGCCTATCTTTCAGTTAACAAAATATGAAAGTTGATTGTTTATGAGGATGGTTGCCAAAAAATTGTATTTTTGCTTAGAACAAGCAGTTTGTGTTTTCAATGCAAAAATCATCCCCTCTGATTTCCCAAAATTCTTTCTCCCAGTTGTAGGTCAATATTCACATTTTCTCAAAAACTATTTATTCAATTTCCAAATTGGATATAGCTATAATCAAGGAAAAGAATTCATAACTTGTTTTATTATTTTAAGGGAAATTTTCCCAGATTGATCTGAGAGTCTTAAAAGAGGCTCTGATTTTAGTTAAACACTTGTTGGGTTGTTTAAGTGATCTCCTCGGGGTGAACGTGGGAACAAAAAACCAAATTCAAATATGATTATACCTTATAAAAAAAAAAGCTTAACATATGTAAAGTAAGAGCTCTCTCTTCATCATTTTATTAAAACAATTTTTTTTTTATATATAAATAAAACATCTTTTCTTTCATCCCTGTTTTTGTTCGTTTCTAAACCGTTGGTCTTTACGGACTTAGAGATGATTCTAAGATTGTACCTGCTCTAGCCTATCAGAAAGCTTATTTTAGACGTAACGTCCACGTCTGTCATTGTATTTTAAACAATTTATTTGTATTACCTAATTTTTCAATTAATATTTGATAAGTTTAATCATTTTTAGGTTTTTTTTTTGAAATTACAATTTTTTTTTATTAGAATTTTTTTTTTGTTCTAGATTAAAAATAAATTAATTAACATAATTTTTTAATTTAATAAAAATTTCTATAATAAATTCATTTTAAAAAGCCGCATGGTAAAAGTGATTTGTCATACTAATTTAGAGGTCACTCCTAATTTCCCCTAACGAATAAATGTTCATCTGGATTTTTATTTGCCCACCTGCAAGAATAGAAAAAATAAAATTATCTCTTTATATTGAATGATTAGAGAAGAAAATAAATATCTCTAGAGAATAAATAAATGAATAAGATTCAGAGGCTCTCCACTTTGACCTTAACCCAGACATGTCAATGGCCCTAAACTCTAATTCGCTTAGGCTTATCTCGTGGAATTCAATTTTAGATGAATTATTGACAATCTTTTAGAGGTCCAGATTTGTTTTATCGGTGTGCGAAACGGTAATTCGCGAGGAAAAGAGGCGACGGTGGCCTTCCTTTACGATGGAAAGCCTTGGCTTGATGACGTTCAGTTCAGTCGCTTGCCAGAAAGCAATCAGTTCGCACGCACGTTTATATTAAAGTGACAAGAGAAATTTCGTTGTTTTTTCTTTGTGAGAATTCTATGTGAAATTATAATTGTTTTTGATAAGTAAAAGTGTCGGGAATGAGGGCGAGATCCTCTCCTCTGTTAGGGATGCTGCTGCTGCTGTTTCGGCTGCTGGTATTCATTCGTTAGTCGCCTTTCTGTTAAGAAGGCGTTTTTAGATAGTGTTCTACCGGAATGCCGGAATGCCGGCTGCTAGGCTTGCCAGGTATCAGCCCCCCTGCCGACAATTAGCCGACAAACTGTTGTGTGCACCTTTACATTGTTGGCACCGACTCGCTCCTGATACTAGCCCAGCCTGGAAGTACTATCGGGCGAGGTAAAGTACCAAAAAATTTTCAATTTGATATACTTTACTAATATTATCTGGAAAGTTAAATTACTTCCGACAACAAAGAGAGCCTTCTTTTTTCCCTGTGCTTCCTATCTTATTTTGTCAATAAACAAACACCTGAGATCGTTGCTACATGGCGCTACTGTTAATCACAAAGAAGGAATTCATAGCCTAACTAAATAAACCAACTTGAATGAATGGAAAAAAAAAAAAAAAACAATATGCAACCTGTTTTTTTATAAATAACGAGCTGCATCGTTTTCTTCGTATCCTAAGGAACAATTATTTCGATTGTTTCATATTTTATATTAACAAATTTTATAAACCTTATTAGTCCTGCCGGATTTTATGTATGATTTCATAATTTCTCCCAGAACATTCAATGACAAACAAATTCAAAAAAGATGCTTTTTACTTACTCGTATTTTAATTATTGACAATCAAGTATTATACCAGGGTAATTCTCAATAATTCGATCTCGAAATTTTGATGATTCTCCATTTTTAAACCTCGTTGAGTCCAAAAAATTATTTTTGAAATTATAAAATGTGAGTGTGAACACGTTAACATAAAAACGCTATTTAGTATATGTTTAAATTCAAACTTCTAAATGTTGGCTCTATTTGAAACATCATAAATAAGTAAAATTAATTACAATTAATCAAAAACACTAGGTGATATGTTTCATTGTTATTTATAAATAAATGACTACCGAGTATTTTTTTTTTTTTTTTAATACTTGAATATTTGAATTAATTCTGAAGATGACAGTAGGGACTATATACATATCAACAAATCCATTAACCTCTAGCGAAATGCGTTTTTCTCAAAATTTTTTTTATATTATGATAAATTCCATTATTTTATTCTGACACTTTTTTTACTTTTTTCCAAAAAAAAAAGAAAAATTTTTGAAATAATCCAACTTTTTTAGAGTATTTTGAAAAGAATTGACGCGAGGAGGAGTTTTCGATATTTTATATACAATTTTTACTTAAATGGCTAATAGTAAAATTTTTCTAATTAAAAACAGTGAAGAAAAATTTAACTTATAAATTGCATACTAAAAAGAACCTTGACAGATTTTTTTCTCGTTTATAAAGTTACTTGCATTTTTTTTTTTTTTTTTTTTTTTTTTTTTTTTAGTTTAGAGGATGTAGGGGATCTTCTAATTCCCCAGTGTTTTATTTTTATTTTTTTAAATAGTTTTATTTGTATAAAACCAATTAACATTTTTTTTTTATTCCCACATTTCTTCTTGTTCTTTTACATCTTCTTTTAAATATTACCTAATATTTAGTAAAATATTAAACTTTCTCTGGTTTATGAAAATAAATTAGGCTATATTTGATTTAATTTGATGTTGAATATAAACACTTGCTGGTACTTTTGCTCTCTCCCTCTCTTTGTTTTCTAATTTACTTTGACATTTTGAGAGAGACATTTTATCTTATTGTTATAAGATAAGAAAGACTTCCAAAGTGTTGATATGAAAACTACTTAAAAAAAAAACCACTAGAAAAATTAATTTTATATTTAATTATATAGGCCTATTAATATTCAGGTCAACTGGATATTCACCCACTCCAATCATTTGTTTTATTTTATAATCATATATTGTGGTTTATTTATTATCATTAATAATATATCTTTTCTATTATCTTTGTTAATCTTTCCATATCTCCTACTCAATCAGATTATTCATTTTTTTTTTACTTAGTTTAAGAACAATTTTATATAGACCAATTTCCATTATTTTAACTTGATATGCGTCGACTTTTAATATCATTTTTGTTTAGACTGACATGTATCATATTATTTTAATAAAACGCCTGGTTATTTATCGTTCATCTTGACGTGATATACCCGGATGATTACCCATCCAAGTTCGAATTTATTTTAATGACTCTGACCATGCAACTCGATTAAAATTCTTGGCATCTTATAATACAACTAATTATTATTTAAAAAAGTATCTTTGAAAAAAAAATTTGCATCAAGTTAACGAGAAATTATAAAACGTTATCGTATATACAGTACATTATTATTTATGCCTAGTATAGGACGATAAACTATTTCCTTATTTATCTTATATTTAAAATTTCACATTTTAATAAACAAAACTTAACATTAATTAAGACAGTCCTATTAAAAAATTTTAAAAATTAGTCATTCCCATTTAGAAAATAGTTCTAATCAATTTAACTTTGGTTTTAAAGTTTTTACAAAATGAGTTAGAGCACAATACAATTTGATTTTTTTTTTTTTAATATTCATAATTTTAAACCTTAAAAGATTTTTCTATTAAGTCGTCAGTCAGTACAGAAAGAAAATCATCATATTGATGAAACCTAATTTATTTATCACCTGAGTCTATTACAGTATTCATGGATTTTTTTTTTCAAATTTTATAGAACATAATGGAGATTATGATTGATATCTTATGATTATGTATAATTTAGACAGTAGATGTGATGTTCTTTTTTTAAGAAATCTCAGGTACATCTTTTCTTTTTTATTTACACACTGGATGTTTAGAGAAATGTAATAATTTAATTTTAATTAATCTTTTAGAGATATTAAATTTTATACAACACCAGTGAGAAATAAGACAAAAAATTAAAGGTTTATATAGTAACGTCATTTCAAATTTTTCTTGGAAGGAGGGGGGGGGCAAACATTTTTTCTCACAATTTACTTGCATATAGCCTACCTGTTAGGTATCTCAAATTTGACCAGAAGATATTTAATTCAATTAATTTTTTAATTTTTTACAGTTTATATACAGTACATATATTTTGAAATATTTTATTTAGAATTATATAAAATTTAAAAAAGACCAGAGAATTGAATTAAATTTATTAAGATTTATCCCAGTTTTGATAAGAAGAAAAGAATTGAGGATTCTGAATGCGCTATTAAATATTTTTTAGTTCAATCAATATTTTGAATATACGGAATAAATTACTTTTCAGACTTATCAATTTGGCGGGGGGGGGGAATGCCCCCTGCCCACCTTCAAATGACGCCTCTATGTATATCTACTAATACAAATAGTATAAACCAGGACGTCCATATTTTTAAGTGCTACGAGGGGGGAGGGTGCACTTTTTTCACCCTCAAAAGTGGCTATAATTCACCTGCCTCAAATAAAAACAATCGCCTTAAAGAATTGAAATTTTGCTTAATGTTTTAAGTCATTCTTTTCCCGCACTTGGCTGGCAACTCCCTTCCATATTTTAAAATATGCATGAATTAATAAATTCCCCGCCAACCGAGGTCAAGGTAGAGTCAGTGAGAGCAATCCTCTCCTTCAAATTGAGATCTTTTTTTTTTTCGTGATTTGTTTTCAATGAATTGTTTATGTATGTGTGCGTATCGTTCGAACAGATTGCTGGCCAACTTGTTCTTCTAAACATTTATTTTTATAAAGAAGAGGCCAGAGACCGAGAGCAGACTTGTAGACAAGACTATATACACAAATATACATATTCGAAGCAGTCGGCCTTGTGGGATGTTAGTGAAGCCTTGTCTTAAAGAATCCCCACTCCGTTTCGTAAATTGTAAACATGGCCCATTGAACAATGCCAGCTTTTCACCAAGCTGGGGCCCAAGTGTTTGGAGGTGAAATGATTTATTTATTAACAAAAAATAAGTCACTTAAAATTAATTAGAAAATATAGTTATTACTACATTAATCGCTAAATGTTTTAGGTAACGTAAGAATAAAAAAACCCAATCTTAATAGTAGATCGATAGATGATTGTATCTGAATTTATTATACCTGAAGAAGCCACAGAATAAATTACCGAAATGTTGTATCTTATACTATTTATTTAATCCATTCCAGTTCATATTAACTGACCTCCCTTAGAAGTTTTTTTAATTAAATTAAAAATTTTAACTCTTTTGACATAAATTAATACTGAATTTATATTTCTAAAAATAAAATTTGACCTATATAGGTCAAATCTGTACCATATGGTACAGAGGTAGAGTATTAGCTTCTGGTGCTAAAGGTCGAGGGTTCGCATCCCTTCCCAGGCAGGGCCGGAACTAGGAGATTTTTAAGGAGGGGGCAAAATTTAATTTGACGCCCTCTCCTTAAAAGTTTTCTATACAAAATTCATATCATTTTACCTTTTTTTTAGTAAATATTTCTTTAATTGCCGCCCCCCTGATATCTGGCGCCCGGGGCACATGCACCCACTGCCCCCCCCCCCCCCTAGATCTGACTCTGTTCCCAGGAGACAAAAATTTATTCCAATTGAATTGGATATACCAATCATTTGAAATAAATATGAACTAAAAATAGGGTCTAAATCCTCCGATGCAGAAAAAGACCTTAAATATATTAAATAGTTCACTTTTTTTTTAGAAATTCCTTTAATTAGCGTAAAAATTAGGTATTTTTTAAAAATAGAATAAATTTTGGTAATCAAAAAATCTCAAATAATGCATAGTTCAATTTTTAATTTCTTCCAGTATTTTTGTTTAATTTTTAACCTCATTTAGGGGTGGGTATTGTTTAACGGCAAGATGAGAGATTCGTCTCAATATATGGGGTATTCATTTTTTTATTCACCCGCCGACCCCGCACCTCGGGAATAATCTGGCGAAGAAAGAAGAAGAATCATTTTTTATTCATCCTTGGTGAATTATTCAACTTTCTCCTAAAAAGAACATACTGAGAAGCCCTTTTGGCTTGCTGGTGCCCCCCAATCCTGAAAGGATCCTTTATATACCTGTACATGGGGAGGAAATGATCCCCTCTTAACCCTGCAGCAGACATTATATACTCTAGTTAAATCATGTCATCAATAGGGTCGAAATCCTAGCTCTGAAGTATTAATAAATATTTCTCTTTGCTCATTTCCTTTTTACTGTTTTTTCACACTATAAATATAATATATTTAACGATTAAAATAATTTCATTTTTTATTTCATGACAGATTTTTTTCTCATATATTTTATTCAAAGCGAAATTATTTATTTAATTTTTCTTTCTCTCTTTTACTTTTCAAACTTTCATTTCTTAGGAATGTCTCATCCCATCTTCAAAAAGTTTTTATAATTCAGTAAATTAAATGTTTTAGCATTAATTAAAATTCTTTTTTTTTTATTAAAAGATAATTTATTAAATTTATTAACAAATTCTCATCTTCTCATGGATTTTTTTTTTTTACAAGACAGGAAGGATAATGAAAAATTTAATATGTAGTATAATTTTAAACTACCGTTAGATTATTTATTAACTTTCCATTTATTTCTCATCTATCCTTCTAAAAAATTATTTATTATTGATAATCTTGAAACCGATTCTAAATTAAAAAAAAAGAAGTGACTTTTTGAACTTTTATTCTATTTCTATTAATACCCCTCGCCAATTAAGACTTCCTAAAAAATTTTACACAATCTAGGTATTATTTTCGAGAGAATTTCTATTCTATTCTTTCCCTTGAATAGACAAATCAAATGTACCATCTATTGCAAAATTGCAATAGTATTCAGATTAAAGCCCGGTAGTTAGGCAGCCCAAATGACACTGATTAAAACACTGAGATAATTTTTATTTCTATATATCTTGAAATTTATATTAAATATATAACTTTTTATGGTTATTATTTTGCTAAAAAGGGTCCAGGTCGTGCGGCCTATTGTCTGCTTTGGAAAAGGTATTTCTCACACAGACAAGCTGCCATTTGGGCTGCCTAACTACCGGGCTTTAGTCTCAATACTATTGCAATATATGGTATGGTATATTAGGTAAATTCGTTCATTTTTTTATTCCTGGAAGATGACCAATTTATTAAATTGCCCGAGAACTATAAATTTATATTTTTTAACAATTAATTAATTAGTTCATCTGTATATTTTATTTCCCTTTTAGATGTATTTTAAATTCATAAATTTTCATATCTCTTTTCTGATTTTTTAAGGATAATTAAAATGTTTTTTCTTCTCTGGCAGGCCAGATTCTCTCTTTTTCTCTCCACCAAAAAAAATTAATTTATTAATTTATATAAATTAATTAAAAATATGCCAAAGAAAATTAATTCGAAACACCATCACCATCATCAGTTTTGAGGAATAATTAGATAATAAAATAGAATACATAAATTTAATTTTAATTAATAAACCAACTTATCTCTTTCCACTTCATTTATTTTAAGAATGAAATATATACCAGTATATTCGAGATAACAAGGAGATGAAATAATATTGCCTATCTCTTAAAAAAAAAAAAAAAAAAAAAAAAACATTCATTCGATTGACAATATCTGTGTTTAATTTATAGTGTATAATAGATTACATCTAAGCACTTTATTTATTTTTACTACCTATTCTTATTTATTTTATAAATATATTTTCAAAATACGTTTTCTTGATTAATGCTCCGAGATTGTTGGGTGGTTAATTAAAATTTAAAAAAGGCAAAAAAGTTGTAACTTCTTCCCAATCTTCGTAATCAGTATTTGTCCTTTACTGGGTTTTAAGGGGGTTCAGGAGCGACGTCTAAACGTACTTTAAAAAAAAACTAGATTATTATAAGGAATTTTTCAATGCGGTTTGTTTTAATGAATTAAATTCATAAGAGATTATTGGGACATCGAGCTATAATTTTTTTAATGACTTATTAAAAAATTATCCTAATTAATTTTTTTGTTATCAAGCAAATACAAAAAAACAATCAGTTTCAATAATGTTTAATTTTTTTTTAAATTTAAAAATGAATTTATTGTTATTATTAATCACATATTAATTAAGAAATTTTTAAAATAAGCTAAGATGATTTATTTAAAAATCAAATGTCAAATTAGTTCAGCATTCTTGCAATACATGCCAGGCTAGTATAACTGCTGATCCCCTTTTGGCCTATATCTGGCCTATATTTATATATTTTTATGCTTTTATAAAAGATACATAATATATAATAACATTTATAAAGTATTTATTGTTAAAAGATCAATGAATATCAACCAAATGCATTAAATATTATTAGCTACCATTCTGACATCTCTTGGCAAATTTTTGAATTACTTGATTTTTGGGCATACTTTTTATGACACACTACGCCATCTTATCGGGAAAAACATGCGTAACCATTTCCGCTCCTGAGCCCTCTTAAATAAATTTTGTTTTGAGTCTTATAAAAAAAACTCTTAACGAATAGATTTCTTTATAAAATTGCATTGAAATACATTAAACCAGTTCTTTCTGAGGGTTCAGATACACAAAATGCGTTGTCTTCTTTCGAGATTCATTTTTTTTTTAACTTAAATCAGAGCTATATAAATTTTTTCTTCTTGCTAGAGGCGTCTTATTCTACCATGGACCTATAATTTAGATTCATTTACGATGAATCATCTTTCTCTCACACAATCTCTACTTGTCTGATCATCTTGCACCAAATTTGGGTCATTTTACTGAATCTCTACCCAAATAACCAATTAAATGTAATTTAAGTAATTATCTAATAATTTTAGTTTCTCTTTAATATAAAGAATGGATGCATTAAGTAGACATCTACTTAAATTAAATAACCAATCTTTACAGAAGCTTAAATTTTTTAGAAGACATAGGAGATAATTAAATCCAAAGAGAAATGTAAATACTACTGTAACTACTTTTTAGCTTGTTAGTGTAAAATTAGTGGATATCATTATTTGAAATCAATTTACTGTAGTTATTGTCATATATACAAATTGTCTGTCTAGCATTTGATGACAAAATAAAATCAACAAAACTTATGTTCCCAAATTCCAACAATTAATAAAAAAAATTTAAATTTATTTTTTTGACATTAGAATTTTTTTTCCAATATTTTATTTAATTAGTTCTATTGATATATAAGAAAATTTGTATCCTGCTATTTTTATTATATTATTTAAAAAAAAAGGAAATAATCAAAGTTTATTCTAATTGCTCGGCTTATTATTATTACTTTTTTTTTACAAACCAGTTACCTTATTTGGAAATTCAATTTTTCCAGAAGGTAATAAAAGTAACCCTGAATCTAAGGCGGAATAACACTCGATAACTTAAAACTTATTAAATTTTATGATAATAATTAGCTAAAAAATTAGTTATAATAAATTTATTTTTCAAATTTTAGGATGTTAAACAAAAAAAAAAAAGAGATTTGAAAAATTAAAATTATTATAATTTAAATTCTTAACTTTAGATTTCATTGTGAAGCGGAAGTTGAAAGGAATTCCGCGTCAAAATGTATCCTTCTTGGGAAGGGGAAAAGGTACGCATCTAAGTATTTCCTAAAAAATTTAACTCCGAAGATGACAAAACATGGATGGTCGATTCTCTAATTTGACAGTTTAAGGGATTTAAGAGTTATTATACTTAACTTACACAGATTATAATACCATATATTATTTTACTTATTATTAGTAAGAGAACCCCCTTAAATAAGTCCCTATAATTAATTAAATAAATGGTTAATTAATAATTTAATTGTGTCTCCTTTCCAACAAACAAAATTTTGGAAAATTCGTTTCAATATTTATAAATAAAAGTATGTACAATTTTGGACTTGCCTTTATCTTAAATTAATCGAAAAATTGCCCGCGGGTTTGGTGTTGGGGTTAACGTGCTATCCTCGTATACCAAAAGTCGTGGGTTCGGATCCCAATGATTTTATTTAAGTTATTTGGATACCAAATGGCTTAAATAAGAATGCCTGGACCCCCAATATGTATATTAATCAATAACGGATATCGTCAAAGTTTTATATGGCCTGAGTTGCCCAAGAGACTGTGTGAATGGGTGTGTGGAGTGTGAGTGTTAAAAAAAAAATAGAAAAATTCTTATCTTCAAGTAAAAATTAATGAGTTTATGCACCCGATCTAGGCCTATTTGTTTTACTTCATTCGCCTGATATATATTTTTTTTTAACAGGAAATTATTTTTGTTACAATAAATATCAATAATTTTTTTCTTTTTACTTTATTAAGTTAATCACTGATTTATGAATTCCAAATGATAAAATTAAAATTAATAGCTTATGCTAAAAGGGTGTCTTGTCCACACACTCACACACAAATAAGCAACCAGCACGCACACCTTTTACTCAACTCGATGACACTCCTTCATTCCATTCATTCCCCCCATAACTTGTTTTTTTCCCTTCCTCCGTCTACTTTGTTTTTTTTTTCTTCATTCATTCAAAACGACTAAATCTCTTTCTTTTACAAATAGTCGTATTTTGATTTACATTCTTAATAATTAAATTAAAATGACATTAGGTAATTAATGAAAAGTCATAATCCATTTATTAATGAGGGAATTATCTTGGGGATCAGATGATTCATCTTTTAATTCCCTGTAGCCCCTGATTCATTGCTCAAGAAGGAAGGATAAGCGAAGCTCAATCACGATTTTCACCAGAATACCTTTCATTAGAGGAATGGTATAAATGAAAATAGTCGCTAAAAAGTTCCAAATCTATTAAATCTAACATGGCCATTTGTACTAAGGGACGATTGTTCGCATCCCGTGCCATGCAACAAAAATTATTAAAATTGAATTAACTACCAATCAATTTAAATAAATAGGAACGGCCATAGATGCCGAAAAAGACCTTAAATAAAAAAAAATATGTTAACATATTGATTTTTACCAACGGGTCATTAATTAGAGAATTATTATTTTTCTCTATTTAAAGGAACAAAGAACAAATAAATAATAGATACATTCAGATTATGGCAGGGGCGTATATAAGGGGGGGGGCGAGGGGGCCCAGGCCCCCCGAAATTTCCTAAACACATATACATATATATGGATATACAGACATCAGCACAACAAATTTTACGCAGGATGGAAAACTTTGGTTCCGCAAAGGAAAAAAAATTTCGTGTGAAAAAAATTTAGTTTCTTAAAGAAAAATTTTCGAGTTCAGACCCCCCCCCCCCCCGAAAAAAAATTTCTATATACGCCACGGGATTATGGCATTGGGTAAATATATAGATATAACGTGCACTTCCCCTGGGAACAGTGATAGACATCCAGACGCTAGATTTGCACTTTTCTGTAGCGAATCTTTGCAAGTTTTTTAAACCAACCAGATATCAATTTTGTTATTTTAAAATTTTAATTTTCGAATTTCAAATTTTGTATATCTCTCTCTTTTTGGCTTCACAACAATTAAAATAAAACCAAAACAATTTAAATATTAACTTGTAAGACAAAACGAGAACTAGAACAATAAATTTAATAAAAAAAAAAACAAATTTATCAATCTTTTGATATTTAGGGGTTGGGAACTTTGTACCTTTTTTGTGACTTAGCAGGTAGGAAAAAGGCCTGGGATGCCAAATAAAATCTTTGCCACCTGTTTCCAGCTTCTTTCTTATTTTTTTTTTCTCTACGTGGATAGATTGTTCAACTGATATTTTATATCATAAATTGTTTATCCATATTTGGAAATCCTAAACTATCTTATCGTGTTTGTATTCATTTCCTGACTTTTGTATCGGTGCATTCATTTCTTTTCGATAAAATGAATTTTCAAAATTAAAACTCATTATTTGGCACAACTCCAGCTGTTTAACGCCTTTATTTGATTTTATCTGTTTAATTTTTTTTATCTCGTTCAAGAAGTAAGAAAAAATTTATTTATTGGAAGTCTTGAAATAAAGATTAATCTGAAATTAACTATTTTTGAAAGTATTAAATTACCTATGAACTATGATATAGGCCTATTTGAAAAAACCAGAAACATATTTTATATGTTGATTTGATAGTCTTTAAAAATAGTTTTATTGTTGTTTAGATTTTTTTTTCGAAAAGACAGTTGAGATGTGTTTCAAATAGATAGATTTTTAAAAATAAATGTGTTAACTTTGACTTAATTCTATTGATTTGGACACACATCAAGCGGATTTGATTTAAATCTTTCGATTAGTGGTGCTGAAAATCGGGATAGGTGGCCCCACGGAAAACAAGACATTGAACGCCCGCCGGAAGACATTGATACATAAGGGCCGGCTTAATCTTCACTTTTCAAATTTTTATTAAGAAATTAAGAATAAAGTAGCCTTCGGTAGGCTTCGCCCCTTCCCTGAACCCCCTCATGAGTTGGCTCGGGCCTGCCTGCGGCGGATCCTCGCCTTTTCTTAAAAAAAAAAACACACTCACACTTTGTCAGACAGACAGCCGGACATTAGCGAATTATATAAATAAGAAGATTAGTCGACGTTTTCACAAAACGGGATTTTTTTAACCTTTTTTGGCTACAGAGGCCATTTAGGGGTTATTTCTTTATTATATAAATTTTTAATATACATTGTACCGATGGCAACCGGGGGGGTGGGGGGGACATTTCACAAGCTGATTGCTCGGGGTCACCAATCCAGAGCTATCGCCGCGCTTGGCATCACTTAACCTCAACGATTGAAAACAGGAATTGAGAACAAGGCAATTTTACATTATTCATTATTATGAAATTGTCAAATGGTGTTTAATTTCATAATTAAATTTTTTCTTCCGTTCTCCTTTCTCGAATAAGATAGCAGCTTATTTATATCTCCAGACATTCAAAGTT